>CM076572.1:638420820-638678994 GCA_034641835.2 Pinus albicaulis
GAAGGGATCAGTATAAGTTTGTCCTCCTCCACGCACTCCATATCCAATGATTGCCTATTTTTTCTCTTCCAACATTTTATTTTGGAAATTCATTTTGGTAGTTAATTCTACTAATAGTCACAACACACCTGGAAGTCAAAGAAATTGTTATATACACTACTAAACTCAATTAACATTGTTTGTTATTGGACTTACAATAACAAACAACGTAGAGTTCATTAATGTAGTAGTGTATATGATAATTATATGTATAGTGGTGTGGCTATCGATAAAATTAGCTGCTAATGAATTTCGAGAATAGAAATTTGGAAGTGGAAAATTGAGAAATCACTAGCTATGGGGCGGATGGAGGAGGACAAACTAGAAACTATCTTCTACTTATAAATTGTATTTTATTCACCTATTTTCACAATCATTCATGGGATAGGTAGAGAGGATGCCATTCCAAAAATTCATGCATATAATATGTAGAAGGGGTCATGTATGAGATGGTGTGAAGTGATGATGATTGACATGGTAAATTTTCATCTGCCAAGTCATTTTTAGATGATGATGATGACAAACCAATATTAGCCATTTTAAGGTTATAATCATTAACAAGAAATATGGGGAAGGAAATTCAAAGTGCCAAATTCTAAGGAACAAGCCATATTTGCTTCTCAAAAACTTTATTTGATATATTCTTAAAAAACCAAGCACAAATTTTAGTAATCCTAGAATCATGCTTTACATAAGGTAAAAGTGGGGAACTCATGACGTGTACTATAGATAAAAAAAAAACATTTACACTTACCAAAAAATATATGATAAAAATTGACAAACTACATACCCTTAAGCTCAAGGGGATATAATCATTCTTGCCTTCCATATAGATAATGAAAATGACTGTTCTAAGTCTCATGTTGCTTCTCATGTTATTTTATAAACCTTGGTTGGAAAGAAAAATAGGAGGGCAGAAATGTAAGAAATATATAGAACATATTGGATTTAACAACCCCAAACTGGATTTTACTTCGAGGTATTGATTTTTTGAAATCTATTTTGTGAATGTTGACCAATAGATATATATCATGGAGGATGAAAGACGAAGATCGGTTGAATCCCATATGGAGGGTCAGGGATTGGAGGATGTTCACGGTATTTAAATATAATCTTAAATCTCCATACATGTGTGTACATATGGAATTGATTTTTTTATTAACTTTGTGAGTGAAATTAGTTGTTAATAAGTTTCATATTTTAATTTTTAGGAGGCAAGAGGAGAAGGGTTTCTACTCCATCCATGGAGTGTGGCCAAGGTTCAAACGGTCGAGGTATGAGTGGTACCAGGTTGCGGGAAAGGGGTGATATTTATTCCCCCGAAGGCCAATCAATGGCTGCTGGTTCTCAGCAGGGTCACTGTGGGTCTGGTTCTTAGCAGCGCCATTCTGGGGTTAGTTCTCAGCAGGGTCATGTTGGAGATGATGTTAACCAACAACATTAAGGTTTCCATCAATTTCAATATTTTTTCATTAAATTTGTACAACTTTTTTACACGTGTTTTTTCTAATATACGAAATTTTATATATATTGATGCAGAGGCTGAAAATGTTCGAGCCAGTGGTCAAAAAAGACGCAGGGCAGCGCGCTACATTGAAGAAGAAGGCTGTCAACCTAGCACAACTTATTCGGCTGAGATTACTGATATATCATGGGAAACGAACATGGCAGAATGCACCTTACAAAGGTGTCAAAGCCTTTATGCAAAATTGCAAAGAGATCTCCAGGATTTGTCTCTACCTACTGAGAGTAGACAAAGCCTAGAAATAGTTACACATTCATTGAGTGAAATGGTAAAAGTGTACAAAGATTTGGGGCCAACCACTGATTCGTTTGTATAAGTGATGAGAAAGAGAAGAGAAACAGTGATAGGTCCCGATAAATGGCAGGACATAAAAAAAAGAGTTTCAAGAGCGCAGGCTAAGTCAATGTTTAATTATAAGGAAGGGCCAAAAAGAAAGATGTTGAAGGTGTAGTATTTCAAGCACCCAGACAAAGCACAATATTTGTATAGTCGACATCTTGCGGCCTTTGGAAGGCTTCCATGGAACGATGAGGTTCCTCTTTATTTTGCACAAATGTTTTATGCAGAATTTTTTTTGGGTATGAAACTCGACTACAATGACCTTCCTTCAGAATTTTTTGGCCCGGGGAGAGGTCGATTATATCAACGTAAGGGCGCTAAGCGAGATGTGGAGTTGCCTCGCCCTGAGCCACCATTGGTGAGTCGACCGTCTCGAGTCGAAACCCTGCGATCAGAGATGGATGCGACTTCTCAAATAAGTCGTGAAGCAAGAGATGTTATGATCAAAAATGTTCATAGCGGATTGAGTGGAGTCAATATTGGCTTAAATCGACAAAGAGCACGTGAAAATGCACGTGCCAATTTTGTTTATCATACAGATGAAGAGATTTACAACATGAATGTTGAAGATCTCCGAATATACGCAATAAATTGTCGCAATGGTCTGCAAGACCTAATTTTTCGTGAGGAAGAGGGCACCGGAACGGTATGTGTTAGTGACCTTAGGGTTCGAAATTATATTTACATATACATGTGTACAATTTGTAATAAATACATGTGTATGTACATGTATACATTTATTTGTATGTGTACATTAATCTAACAAAATGTATGATTATATGTTAAAACACCATTTGCAGTTCTCAGGCATGATGCGTGATGAAAATGTTAATATTACGTTCGGGACCTCTGGCTCAAACGATGCAGATGGGTCTGCCCATCATTATATGTTGGCACATGTATGTTAGTGTTTTTTAAGTGACTCTAAAATAAATAATTGTTGCCACACATGTACATGTATGTATATATATAATTCGATAAAATGTTTTAACAGGTATCGATTCTGTCTGATGTTTTTGGGATGCCGGTACCTTCTTCTTCTTTAGGAGATATACCTTCTACTTCATTGGGAGATGTACAAGTATGGACAATTTTTCACAAGTTCAAAATTTATGTTACCTCAAAAAGTTCCTTTAAAAATTGAGATATATAGAGAGAGATCTATATTTTGAGTTATTTAAAATTTTTTGAATTTAGGTTCGTATAGAAGATTTTTTTAATCCAAGGACTTTAGCGACGGAGATAGGAACATCCACAGCATTTGAAGAAGTTGTCTTTAGTTCTTTTTTTTAATATTATTGTTCAAATAAGTTTATATATGTAGACGTGCATTTTCATTTGAAAGTTTTTAATTTATATAAATTATTTATGTATATATATATATTTATATTTAATTGTACATGTATATTGTACAGGTTACCACTGGAGATGTTTCTATGGCAGATCCTGTCCATCAAATGGAGAGGCAACCTTACGAGGTATTGCGTGATTTTTTTGTTATATTTTGTTTTTTACATGAAGTTCTAGATATATATATTCTCATTCATTTCTAAAACTTCAAATTTTAATGTTCAAGTACATGTGCATTGTGTATGTCGGTTTTCTATTTACAGGATAGGGAGCTAACCGAGACCCAGAGGCTAGATCCTCCATTTGATGGACAAGATATACAGTAGATTTGATATGATTTCAAAATTTAGATGGTTTTAAAATTTGTTAAACTTGATACAATTTGATACTTGAGTGAGATTTACAATTTTTGGACATATTTTATTACAATATGTTTTTTGGACATATTTTTGGACATATGTTAAATGTTTTTGTTGGATAGTTGAATTATAATTGGCATGGCATGTGATATTTAATGTTAAATGTTTTTGTTGGATAGTTGAATTATAATTGGCATGGCATCCGAAGTTTTTAAAACTACATGAATGATAGAATGTGAACCTACATTTGCACATGTGGTAAATTGAAATGTTACTTGTAACAAGACAATCCCCATTGATTTCATTATAGTATATGTTGATTTCTGATTTGATATAATTGCATACATATGATGGTACATTACTTGTAAAGTCATTGGATTAATAGTGTTCATTGATTTCAGTGTTCTTTGGATGGTTAAATAGTACTTTTGGCATGTGAATGTGAAGTAATGTTGTCATTTGAATTACATTTGATGTGTGATATTTAATGTTAAATGTTTTTGTTGGATAGTTGAATTATAATTGGCATGGCATGTGATATTTAATGTTAAATGTTTTTGTTGGATCTAGTTGAATTATAATTGGCATGCCATCTAAAGTTTTTAAAACTACATGAATGATAGAATGTGAACCTACATTTGCACATGTGGTAAATTGAAATGTTCCTTGTAACAAGACAATTCCCATTGATTTCATTACAGTATATGTTGATTTCTGATTTGATATAATTGCATGTATGATGGTACATTACTTGTAAAGTCATTGGATTAATAGTGTTCATTGATTTCAGTGTTCTTTTGATGGTTTTAGTACTTTTGGCATGTGAATGTGAAGTAATGTTGTCATCTGAATTACATTTGACATGTGATATTTAATGTTAAATATTTTTGTTGGATAGTTGAATTATAATTGGCATGGCATGTGATATTTAATGTTAAATGTTTTTGTTGGATAGTTGAATTATAATTGGCATGGTATCTGAAGTTTTTAAAACTACATGAATGATAGAATGTGAACTTACATTTGCACATGTGGTAAATTGAAATGTTACTTGTAACAAGACAATCCCCATTGATTTCATTACAGTATATGTTGATTTCTGATTTGATATAATTGCATGTATGATGGTACATTACTTGTAAAGTCATTGGATTAATAGTGTTCATTGATTTCAATGTAAGCGCAAAAAATTATTGACAATGTAGAATGATTTTTGTGTTATAATAATTAAACCTAATAATATTGGAGAGCAAGAGAGACTTGAGGTATGGTGTTTACTACAAGAGCTTGAGCTAAATATTTAAATGGTTTATCTATCTTTCATAAAATAGTTTAAGATTGATCACAAGAATTAAGAGAATGTCTCGGTCCATCATTGGTATGGTCCATAATAGAATGATCATCCATGTCAATGACTCTTAAGTCTATCTTTCCAAACCATGACCCTACTCTCACATGTGTGCTTTTCATGACACCAGTCGTGCTACTTTTATCCTTGAGTTGACTGCCTTGAAAGCACTCAACTCTTTCTCGATGCTAGCCTTCCTCTTTCTAAGAGATGAAGCTGCCTTTCGACTTAGGAAGCCATGGGTAGCCCCATGTCTATCAAAGCAGAGAACTTTTTCCCATGTACGGTTGTAGACATGAATCTCAAGTCCAAGGAACTTTCATCATCATTCCTCCTTGTCTTGTGCCTTACTTTCGCAATCTTCTTCAACATTTCCTCTTCAAATATGTTTTTCGAACTAGCCCTTGGCTTAACAGTGCTTTTCACATATCTCTTCTCATGAAGCTCCATATAACAATTTGATCCTGGGCTTGCTTGAATTGGTTCAAGCTCTTTCTTTTTCGAATTCTGTCTAATTGCTCCAATACGACATATATCGACTCCTTCCAAACGAAGTGCACCAATACTCTTAGTGTGGTCGTCTTCTTTTCCAAGTGTGCCAACACATGCATTTTCTTTCTTCAAACCAATAGGTTTCGGATCAAGAAAGTCCCTCTTGATCTTATCTTCCATGTTCTTGACTTTACCCTGCAACGTGGTGCTTATTTCCTTCAAGTGAGCCCTTTCCATAAAGAGTTCCCGAAGTCTTTGTTCACCTTGTCGTATCTCCATGTCAAGCTTTTCAATTTCAGCAGTTTGTCTAGAAAGTCCATCCTTGGAATTTATTGCGTGAAAAACCAAGTAGGTTGAACCAACTTTGGTCTAGTGCATTGGAATTCATTAAAGAATTGGTCATTGGCGCTGCTTCAAGCTAGGAGTGAGCATCATCACCAACCTACATTGAATATTTTACACTCCCTAGGGTGAATGATACTTTAAATTGATCGACAGTCTAAGACTTTCGAATTTTTCCGAATGCCAAATGATCTTACAAAGTTAGTATTTATAATATCCTAGTAGGTCATTCGGTGACAACTTTTACCGGAAACTTGAAACGACTTTGGCATGTGATATTTAATTTGTTAAATGTTTGTGCAGAGTTGGTGAATTATAATTGGCATGGCTTAACAATGCTTTTCACATCTCTTCTCATGAAGCTCCATAGAACAATTCGATCTTGGGTCTGCTTGAATTGGTTCAAGCTCTTTCCTTTTCGAATTCTGTCTAATTGCTCCAATACGACATATATTGACTCCTTCCAAATGAAGTGCACCAATCCTCTTAGTGTGGTCGTCTTCTTTTCCACGTGTGCCAACACTTGCATTTTCTTTCTTCAAACCAATAGGTTTCGGATCAAGAAAGTCCCTCTTGATCTTATCTTCCATGTTCTTGAATTTTGCATGTGATATTTAATGAACTTTAAATGTTAAATGTTTTAATTATGCACAATATATAATCAAAAGGGTTTTAAAACTTAAAGTTTTGGATGGTTTCAATTTACAACTTAAAGTTTTGGATGGTTTCAACCTACATTTTCACATATGGTAAATTGAAATTATGTTACTTGTAACAAGACAATCCTAATTGATTTCATTGTATATGTTGATTTCTAATTTGATATAATTGCATGTATGATGGTACATTACTTGTAAAGACATTGGATTAATAGTGTTCATTGATTTTAGTGTAAGCGCAAAAAATTATTGACAATGTAGAACGATTTTGTGTTATAATAATTAAACCTAATAATATTGGAGAGCAAGAGAGATGAGGTATGGTGTTTACTACAAGAGTTCGAGCAGGTCATTCGGTGACAACTTTTATCGGAAACTTGAAACAAAGAGAATCTATCTTTGGCTAGGACATCATGTAAGATGCTTGACATAAATAGTAAAATTGTACTTAAAAGCTGAGATTCGGGCAAGTGGGGACAACCACTTGTTATCTCGTCCCTTGGAGGCTAGGCCATATGGGGACCGAATCTGACTTTACAAAATAAAGTGAAATAATTTGTACCATATGGTCGAGAACATATACAAGAACAATTAATATACAAGAACAATTAATTTCATTCTAGAATATATATATCCAATACATATTTAACATTTTTAATCAATGCACATGTATAGAAAAACTACTTTCAGTTGATACTAGAGCACGTGCTTGTACCCAAACAATTTGTAACATCCGCAAACCACAAATAACATAAGCAGCTCAATTTTTAGTTGAGTACTGAAAGGTCTAAAAGATAATAAATTGTTGGACACTTCACTCAAAAAAATTCTAATGGAATTCCATCCTCAATAATCCGTTCATGATCGGATTTTGACATTTTCCATTTCTTAATTTTTTATTTTATCTTTGATTGAACTTCTATCAACTTTATGCGTGCTGCACACACCAAGTGACTATATTGACAACTTATGGAATCAGGTTCATAGTCTTCGAAGTAAACAAAGTCTCCACTTTGACGAGTTTGTTTGAAAAAATAACCTTTCAGTATAATAGACCCTTTGTCATACCGAAATCCGTGATCATTATAGTCTTGTAATAATTTCATTTTTTGTTCAGTGCAACGCATCAAATAATACTTCACATTTTCATCGTTGTCAATAGGTGCAATTACAGCAAAAACATCTCCTGCACAAAAAAATAAATTTAACATTTAATTATGCATATTTAAATTTATTTGTAGATCTTTAAATCATTAAAAAGTAATTCAAATGTTACCTTCTCTAACAAGATCAGAAACTCGATCACCATCGGATGATATTGTAGTTTCATCTGATTCCATTTCTTCAAACATTGCAACAGACATTTTTCCCTTTGTATTTAGCTATGTATGTTTCCAATCGTTCACATACATTTTGTTTTCACAGACGTCATTGGATTTTGTGTTGTCTATGAAAACATCACAAAAACAAGAATATTTTCT
The DNA here is from genome assembly GCA_034641835.2 of Pinus albicaulis. Lineage (NCBI taxonomy): Eukaryota > Viridiplantae > Streptophyta > Pinopsida > Pinales > Pinaceae > Pinus > Pinus albicaulis. Next base: position 638,428,755 of record CM076572.1, read on the forward strand.
TTTATCCAATGCAAACACATTTGTGGACAATTTTGTTTGAATTGAATGCAATTTTCGAGTCCCTTTTATTGTTCCAACTTCATTTCCAATTGATCTATTTACGTCTCCGATTCCAATATGCCAGAAAAAACTTTATATGGAAAATTAGAAAGAATTTGTAAATATGATATCAAAATACAATTAAAAATAATCATTGCATGATAAATGTACAATGTTTAAAATTAGATTACCAATATAAATTAAATTGAATGTACCTTTGCACTTCTCGTGATGGGTTAATCTCATGGCTTAGAGCATTTTTGCACCATTGAACAACTTCTTCAGCGTTCGCAAGTCGGCGTGCAAAGTGGTTCATTTGATATCTTCGAAGTACTTGTTTTATGCATGCTCCTGCACCGTCATGTTCTCCTTTTCCATGGCCAGTCTCAAAGAAATTCCAACAATGTTTAATGCAGGTTTTCTTATGAAGACAACACAACTAAAAGAATGATCGTGCAGATTTGAATTGACCTGCGCATCCGTCTGACCATATCCAATGTTCATTGAATGTTATTCCACGATTTTTCAATGAATCATAAATTCTTCCAAAACAATGTTGTACAAAACATGTATCATGTGTGCGATCGTCACTGATATAAAAGTGATATTCTTTAATGATATGTCAATTTTCACTCGTGCTTTCTATATGATCGACATTTTGTTCAGCATGTCTATATAGAATATGGATGAGCATGGAGACTTGGTCAGAGTGATAGTATTCACTTTGAATTTCTTTTTGTGGAACAAATGTGTAGTTTTCTGCAAAATCAATCACTGACAAAATGGTTCCTGGTGGAAAAACTTCACGAGATTTTTTGAATTGCAAGTCTTGCCATCGAACTCTATGGGAATGCATGGTGTATTTGTAAATTTCTGCTTCAAACTTTCTCAAAAAGTCTATTAGAAAAATTTCGTCTTCTCGTAATTCGATTCTTTTAACACTATCTGCACCTTGAATCAATGTACTGGTATATTCATATCTCTTCCATTTCACTTTCATGTTGGACAATGATTGATCATTTATATCAATACGATATTTGTTTTGAAATTTAGTCAAATATCCACAATCATCGCATTTTTTACCACCAACACATTTCTTTTTGTAAAATAGTTCATCGCTTTCTCTTTCACATAGAATTTGAGATATGAATTCACGGATAGTGGAAGGAGGAGGTGAATCCTTCCATAATGTTCTACCGAAATCAAGGAATGTGTCATAATATAACTCAAATTCCACATGATAACGGCAACAAGTGTCGCGTACGATGATAGGTTTTACATACCATGGTTTTTGTTGAACAAAAGCACTGAGTGAAACTTGAATTTGACGATTCTCTTCTTTGAACTTGTTGAATAACTCTATTTGAGTGGTTTCCAAGAGATGTTTTTCATGTTCTTCGTATTGATTTCGTGCTATTCTTCTTCGCATCACATGTCTTGCAGTCGGTGAAACACACGAATTGTTCTTCCAATATTCATATATTATTTTTTTAACATCTTCTCCAAGTCTATCTTTGTATGGTTGCCTACAAATATCTCTCCAACAAGCGAGTTCATCATTTACATCTATTTGCAGTCGAAATTTTCGATGTTTGTGCAGAGTTTTTTGCGAGGTTCCCAGTGCTCGTGCCATAGATGTTAGATTCAAATGATTCTCTTGAGTACTTGGTGAAACCATTGCCATTTGTATTCCTCTACGTATATTTGAAACATTTTTATCTCTAGATCTCTTAATTGACTCTATAGCACTACTCATATTTTTTATCACCTCTTCTTTCATTTTTTTTATCTTTGGTTGATTTTCGAATACCCAATAGTGTCGTCGCTTCTTTTAATTTCCTTGATGATAGGAGACCTTTCAACATTTGAGCTTGAACTGTCACTTGCTCAGGTTTGAAAAACATTTCCAAAATTTTATCGACATGATATCGTATAATATAGTCAGGTTTTTTATCTCCATATGTGTGAGTGTCGACATTTTCTAACATCTCATTATCGATAGTGATTTCATCTGTACATATTCGAAAAAATAATACATATTCAATAAATAACTAAATTAATAAATATGTCAATAAATATTAGAAAATTTTTAAATATATCAATAGATCATAATATTTACATTTACATACCCGATTCAATTTCTGCTTGAGGTTGATTTTCTTCTTCAATATTTTGAGGAGTATCTCTGTCTGTTTACATTAAACAAAATATTTTTCAAACTAGTTCATCAAATAAAAATTAAGCTTCACATTCTACATTGAGAAAACTTTAAAAATATATCAATAGATCATAATATTTACATTTACATACCTGCTTCAATTTATGCTTGAGGTTGATTTTCTTCTTCAATATTTTGAGGAATATCTCTGTCTGTTTACATCAAACAAAATATTTTTCAAACTAGTTTATCAAATAAAAATTAAGCTTCACATTTTACATTAGGAAAATTTTAAATATATATCAATAGATCATGTAATATTTACATTTACATACCTTCTTCAATTTCTGCTTGAGGTTGATTTTCCTCTTCAATATTTGAGAGAGCTTCTAACTTTCTTTTGCGATATTGTCTCGTCTCTTCTCTACGTTCTTCAGGCTTTCTTTTTCGATCATATTTTCTCACACAAGTTCTTCGATTTCCCATGATAATAGGGTATGAGGTTCAAAAAATTTCCTTTAAAAAATTAGATAATAACTCAATTACAAACAATATCACAAAATATTTAATTTAAAAAAATATTTTCTAAAAAATACGTAATCCTTGATCCAAAACATGTACATACCTCTAAGAAAAATCACACCGCCTCTAAAATGTGAAGAAAAATTTTTGAACAAAGAAGCTCAAAAGATTTATTTCAACACAAAACACTTACATACCTCCAAGAAAAATCACGTCGCCTCCAAAAAATGTCTTCCAAAAAAGTTCTTTAAACTCAAACTTTGAACCTCCAAGAAAAATCACGCCGCCTCCAGAAAATGTCTTCCAAAATTTTTTTTTAAACCCAAACTTTGAAGAAAAGTTTTTGAATTCAAACCAAGTTGTAAAATGAAATGAAGTGCGAAATGTGCGAAAATTGTGAATCATTTCGCGGCAATTTATATTGACGCGAAATATGTGTTTTGTAGGGGGCTCCACAAAAATTTCCAGCCGACGGAGAATTGCACAATAGTTCGGCCGAACTTTTGATAAAAAGTTCGGCTGAACTATTAAGCCGTTAGTTTTAGCAGCCCGTAAGCGGAAAACATAGTTCGACCGAACTTTCACTAATAGTTCGGTCGAACTAACGCGTCACCGATTACGCAGAACCAAAACATTGTATTTTGTATATCTGTCTGGCATATTTCTGTGTATTACTGGTTATTTCCCTTTGGGGATATTACACTCATCCAGAAATATAGAGAGGAAATGCTAAGCCATTTTATTAAACTGAGAAATAAAATGAAGTACAATAGGTGATCAGAGTGATGGCACCTAGACTTGCTCAAGGCAAGTGAAGAAATACTCTCAGAATATACAAGAAATGGCTGCTCTCTGAACTGCGTCCCAACTGCTGGAAAACTGTCGTGTAGCTGCTACTGCTGGAATGGACTGAAGTCTGGGGCTGATCCCCTTGCCGGAACGAGCTGAAAATCTAAAATCCTCGTCTACTCACCAATCCCGACAAAATCCAAAAACCATATCAAAAATAGCGGACCCCCGAAAACCTCCAGAAAACACCCCCTTGGGGAATTACGCTGGCCTCCAAGGCTCTGCGCAGAGGCTAAATGAGAATCACTGAAACACCGCCTCAAACTCCACCAAAATCCTCCCAATGGCAAAGGCTGATCCTCTGCTCGAAATCTCAGCTCAATCTCTTGCGAAAATCCCGATCTGGAACACCTCTAAGATGGACTGCGTCCTCCCTTTCAATGACTGCGCAGTCTCTATGAAAGCCCAGCTCCGCAACAGACCCAAACACCAAAACCTCTCGCAAAATACTGAAGAAATAACCTTGCCCGAGCAGGCACTCGAAGTCCCCTGGGGCTAAGGGCGAGATCTCCGACCAAAGACACTCAATGCACTAAACAGTGCTGCAGACAAGCGAAACAGCCAGCGTGCTCAAGAAGACAAAACGTCCAGCTCAATATCAACAACAACTGAATGAATCAAATGAGGAGGCTCTCCTCCTTATATAACGTTGGCCTCTCTCTCTCAAACCCTAGGCCTCTCATCCAACGTAGCCTCCTTGGCTCCCACGCTGCCAACTCAACCTGCGCTGTCTCTCCAAGTGTTCACGTGGGCCCCTTCCCTACGTGGTCCTTTTGCCCCCCTTGGTTCACTTAAGTTACAACGTTGTGTCTACTAGGGAGTGCACTTTATTTTTAGAGTGAGTTATGTCCCCCTCTACTCACCTTTATTTATAATTTAGTTATATAAGGCAAAAATTGATCAAAATTAATATTTCCAATTAGCTGCTGCTAATTGGGAATATTACAGTCCTCCTCGCCAAAAATTGCTTGTCCTCAAGCAATTCCTGAACAAGCCTCCTCTCTAGCTGGTGCTCCCCACCGATACTGCAAAAAGGTGCCTGGGTCCCAGATGCGCCACTGAATCTTCCCTGTCCTCTGCATCACCCTGATATGAAGGGATCTCTCAATGCCAGGATCCCAAACTGATCTCTCACGGTACTAGCCAACCAACAATCCTCTCGAATCCCATCGCCACCATGGCCAATAATCGCCCAAGTCCCACGGCTCAGACTGCGCACTGCCTCTGGCTATGACTGATGCTCTAAGAGGCGAAGACCATGACCCCTGTTGCGCTGTATCTGTGATTGTGTAAGCTGTCCCATCAACTGTGTACCAACTCATCACCTCTCTCCAATCCAAGTCTTGACTCAATCCCACGTTGATCCTGCTCTGCTGAAATCGAGATGGAGTGCTGAAGAAACGACGACCTGTGCCCCCCTGCCAGCTGGAATCTGTAACATCTGCTATGTCCCTACGAAGAATACCGTACCATCAAGAGGGTACCAACTCATGATCTCCCGCCAGTCCATCCTGGAAGAAGAATCTGATGTAGCAACAACAACTGCATATGGATCATGCCTGGAGTGTTGCCGCCAACCCGTAATCAACTCCCACTGCTATGCCATGTCTGCCAATGAAAGCTGCCTGTAGAAGGAAGCCCCTCTCTCTATAATGGGCCAAAGTGGGCAAGATATGCTGCAAGCTCCATCGATGTACTCCTGGAGAGTGCTACCCACTAAAAACACTGCAGCTCTGCTGACTGCGTGTACATCTATCTGCGCCTCATCCCTGTGTCGGCCCACAGATGGATGCTCTACCATATCCAACAGCTCCTCCCACTCCTGATCAGGAATGTCATGCTCCCGCTGTCTATTGGCCCCCTGCAGAACAATCCCATCAACCTCCAACACCTCCAGAGGATATGGATATGCAACTGCTGTCACTGTACTCGATGTAATCTGACTGCCCCACCTCAATGGCTAACCCCAATGTTAGCTGCATATCCCTCATCGGCTCAATGTGGGCGCCCATCTGGCTCTCCCCCAAAGGAATATCGTGCCTGATGTGAATAGTGTCCCCCTCTGTCGACTCAGGCACCATCACCTACTGCTCTAGCTGAATTGTCACAAGTGACTCTTCACCTAGAGTATCTCCCGCAGAGTCCCGTGACTGCTCACCCTGGACATTAGAATGCAACTCCGGTCTACTGTCACTATCTCTGCATGACTGCTCTCGCTCCCCAGAAGCGTCCTCAACTGATCCTATGGACTCATATGAAAAAGAGTCCTCACCCTGGCATACAGAAGGAATGCCCTCCTGTTCTACCTCCGCCAGCTCATCTGCATTGAATATGCCATCCACCCTCTCGATAAAGTGTCGATACAATGTCTGGAGCCCAGACACATACTAGGATGCTACCTTTGCTGTACCTAGTATTCTCTGCTCATGCATGATCTCGACATGCCCTGAGGGAAAAGTGACGCATGTCTCCCTCATGACCCGCTCCCCAAGCGTAGGCTCAACGATGACTGATGTGCCACCCCTGCAGAGGATCATCTCATCCCCTAACCTGTGGCTGTCAACTAGCGCCCCAACACAGTGCCACTGCTGAGAAGTCTCTCCCCTAGTCTGCTGAGTGTCATCCAAATATCTTGGGTGAGCCTCGCGTACCCCGCTGCTCATGCCCAAGGTGCCAAAGGACAACGACGAAATCGACTGTGCCCGTGAGTGATGTAGAAGAGGGTCAGGTGCGTGAGTCCCCACAGATACCGTCAAGTATCGCTCATCTGTCTCCCCATCGATCCTGGGTGAAATACCCCCAAAGGTAAGCCCGGTGTCCCTGTCCGTGAGTCTCCCTGGAGGCAATGCTCTAAGACCCTACTGTGCAGCACCATACGCCCTCGCATACCACCGATCACCCCTGTACTCCTCGACATGCCACTGCACACTGAGGCATACCCCTGTATACTGCTGGATACCCCATGCTACTGTTGTACCACCCTGTACCGTCTCGTGCCTTGACTGTGTCCAGGCATCTGTCACTCCCCACGTGCTCTCAATGTGATGTAGGACACTCCTACTCCAAAATGCAGTCCCACACACTACGGTACACCACCATGCAACTCCATGTCCACCGGTAGTCCACTGCTCAATGCTAGAGGCTCCCACACATCCCTGGATATGATGACCTAGAGCTGTGCCTCTGGATGTCGGACTACCCCCAATCGGTATCATCGTCTCCACCGTCGCATCACTATACCCGCTGACGAATGGATCATCACTCCAAACCCTCCTCGAGGGGTTCAAGAAGTGAATCTCCCTATGTGTCAGTAGTGTTACCACCACTGCTTGGCTCCGCTGCGTCCTCTGTGCCCCACACAAAGGTGAAGAATCCTTGGCCCCATACAAGGCGCCATCTGGTGGCCTGCCAATGCCACCTCCTTCGACAAGCTCCTGCCAAGGGATGTTGACCACCCCGTGATCCCGTGTATGAGTGTCATACCAAGACAACCTAGGGAGTCTGCCCATAAACTGGTTGGCCACTGGAGCTGACCGAAACTCCCCTAGCGGATGCGCATGCTCTACTGCTAGGCCAACTGTACCCTCCAAGACATAGTCAACCGACCTGCCTGGGAAATGATAGGTGATCCCGCCTAGATCCCAATGCCAATCTGGGGTTCCTGTATTCCCAGCACCTGGGAACTCCTGCTGAACTACACCCGGGTCCACCACCATCTCCATAACCCTCTCCACCAGGTACCAACTCAAAATCTCTCGCCATCCAACCTCAACATGTGGATGCTGCACCCTGTGCAACCCCGATCGTCTCATCCTGCTAACCAAGTCAACGTGTGAGATTTGACTAGGTGACTCCGTCTCTCTCTCTCTCCAATGGGAAGAGGTGTCCCAACAACACTGCTAGTCCCGTCCATGCATGCCTGAAGGGGAATGATCTGACGCTCCAACGTGCCCTCTGGTTGTACCATCAGGGAATCCAGTCGTTCCCCAATGCGGGCCAACTTGGCCGCCGACTCGGCACAAGCCACTCTCATGCCCTCCAGCTCCCTGTCCTGCAACAAAATGGCCTCCCGTACTGGCGTGGCCTTCCCTTTCAAAACTAGAAGGTCTGCCCGAAGCCGATGATACCGCTGTTTGCGACCATCATCCAATACCTCTGTATCTCCTAGTGCCTCATCGAAGGTGGATACATCTCCTGACACCTCACCCATCTGTCGTGTGCTGCTACCACCCGAAGACACGGACACGACTCCGGTCATCCCCTCAATGGATGGCTCTACTTGGGTAGGCTCTACCTTCTCCCCTATGATATCAACCGACACGGTCAAGGAGGTCTCCAATGAGGGTGGGTCCTGTGTCACACTAGGTGTATCCTCGAACTCCCTGCAATCCTGTGTGCCCTCATCCTCCAAGTGCGAGGTAACCATTTTGATACTCGGTCAAGCTGGAAAGAGGTATCCAACTTCTACAGCCAAGCTTTTTCCGAACGCTTGGATGACCCGTCAAATGTCGGTAGATGGAGTCTGCCCACTGTGCACTGTAAGCCCCCGTCATGTGAGTGCCTATTCCCGCTGTGAAAGTTGCGGGGTCTGCTATCCCGCTGGAGCTGAACAAAATCTCTGAATGGAAGGGCATCCCTAAACTCCTGCCCATATGCCTGATACTCGGTGAAATAATCACCCATGTGGCCAGGCTCTAGCTCCTGCTGTGCTCTTGCCCCTATGTCTGCACCCAAAAAAGTGGGCATACTGGAACGTGTGGGTGTGTGTGATGCCATATTCTGAGTGGCATCATGCTCCGGTAAATGGTGGGATGTGCCTGATCCCTCGCCAATCTGGAAACCCCTTGGGGTTTCACGCTGTCTAACCTCCACAGCGATGAATCTCTGCCCCATTACCTCAATCTGCCTCGACAGATCCTGTACTGATTTGAGGAGCATCTCCCCAAATCTCTTCGCATCATCATCACCTGCCATCGGCTCCTCCTGCTCTGTGTCTACAGGCTCCTCCTGTTCTGCGTCTATCACAGGCTCCTCATGTTCTGTGTCTACCACGGGCTCCTCCTGTTCTGCGTCCACCACTCGAATGAAGTCCCCCTCTCCGTAGGTGTTCTCCAACCTAGGCTCAATATCTCTGTACTTCCTACCTCGGTAGCAGATGTAGGGCTTCTCCCTCGGTGTCATAGACTACTAGCTCCATAGGTTGAGCCAGATCTATGCTCTGATACCACTGTAATATCCCGTTTCAGAGATATCTCTAAAACACGACAAACTCCAACCAGAGATGGACTGGGAGGGCATTTACTGGATATTCCGCCTCTGAAAATTGGACGAGATCCGGAGGCTACCTGGCCCTTTCCAGACTCTGTCTAAGAGTGAAAGATAAACACACCAAGTGGTATAGAACTAGAATGCTCAAGAATATATATAAATAACAGCGCAGCAGACATATAATAACATAGACAGAATGTACGGCAACTCATCCAGAAATATAGAGAGGAAATGCTAAGCCATTTTATTAAACTGAGAAATACAATGAAGTACAATAGGTGATCAGAGTGATGGCACCTAGACTTGCTCAAGGCAAGTGAAGAAATACTCTCAGAATATACAGGAAATGGCTGCTCTCTGAACTGCGTCTCAGCTGCTGGAAAACTGCCGTGTAGCTGCTACTGCTGGAATGGACTGAAGTCTAGGGGCTGATCCCCTTGCCGGAATGAGCTGAAAATATGAAATCCTCCTCTAGTCACCAATCCCGACAAAACCCAGAAACCATATCAAAAATAGCCGACCCCTGAAAACCTCCAGAAAACACCCCCTTGGGGAATTACGCTGGCCTCCAAGGCTCTGCGCAGAGGCTAAATGAGAATGACTGAAACACCGCCTCAAACTCCACCAAAATCCTCCCAATGGCAAAGGCTGATCCTGTGCTCGAAATCTCGGCTCAATCTCCTGCAAAAATCCCGATCTGGAACACCTCTAAGATGGACTGTGTCCTCCCTCTCAGTGACTGCGCAGTCTCTATGAAAGCCCAGCTCCGCAACAGACCCAAACACCAAAACCTCTCGCAAAATACTAAAGAAATAACCTTGCCCGAGCAGGCACTCGAAGTCCCCCGGGGCTAAGGCCGAGATCTCCGACCGGAGACACTCAATGCACTAAACAGTGCTGCAGACAGGCTAGACAGCCAGCGTGCTCAAGAAGACAAAACGTCCAGCTCTATATCATCAACAACAGAATGAATCAAATGAGGAGGCTCTCCTCCTTATATAACGTTGGCCTCTCTCTCTCAAACCCTAGGCCTCTCATCCAACATAGCCTCCTTGGCTCCCACGTTGCCAACTCAACCTGCGCTGTCTCTCCAAGTGTTCACGTGGGCCCCTTCCCTACGTGGTCCTTTTGCCCCCCTTGGTTCACTTAAGTTACAACGTTGTGTCTACTAGGGAGTGCACTTTATTTTTAGAGTGAGTTATGTCCCCCTCTACTCACCTTTATTTATAATTTAATTATATAAGGCAAAAATTGATCAAAATTAATATTTCCAATTAGCTGCTGCTAATTGGGAATATTACAAGAAGCTACAGAGTGGTGGCGGGATCCTTGAGTAGCCCAACTTTTGGATCACATCTGTGCTACGAGAGCCTTAAGACAGCAGCGGGACAAGTGGATCAGTGGGTTCATAGAATCACAGATGGAGCAGAGGCAGAGATGGAAGCTGAAGGGATAAACGCAGTGCGGATGCAACAGTAGCAGTGTAGGGGCTGGTGTGACTTTAGCACCGTAGAGCAGAGCTGCAACAACGTAGAGGCTTCAGGAGGACAATGCAACACAGTAGCAGTGTAGGGGACTTCAACGCAGAGGGGCTGATGTGACCTCGGCAGCGCAGAGGAGGTCTGCTTACTGTAGTGCAGAGTTGTAGCTGTGCAACAACCTCTAGATGACAGCACAAAGAAGCAGCTTATGGAGTTTCATGATGAGGATGCAGTCCAACTAACTTGTTTGTCAAAGATTGGGCAGGAGTTTTCAGTTGTTTCTTTCAGCAATTGAGTTGCAGTGTAGCAGTTGACAGCACGATGTAGCAGATTGAGAGGGAGCTGCAGTACAGATGTGGCAGTGGCGGTGGCAGCGTCATGGGCAACAGTACGGGAGAGCAGCAGCAGCGCAGTGATGAAGGGCAGCAGGCCAAGCATCAGCGCAGAGACCCACACCAGAGATCAGTGCAAAACTTCGGGGTGAAGTGTTGTGCTAGAGCACATTCCTCGCTAAGAGGGAGTGTTGACTGTTTTTGAGTGTAGGGGTAGCATCAGATGTGCTCTAGCTCCCAAACTTTGTGGAGAGACTAGAGTACATGAGATCTTTAAGACCCAGAATGGGATTTGAGAAATTCCATCATGTTTAATAGAATATTAATTAATTAATATTTTTAATTAAGGACCCTAAATCTAACGTAGGAAAATTAAAAGATTAAGGGTAGTTAATTTAAACATGTGATGGAAATGACTTAAGTCACACGGATCAAGCTTTCTTTTAATTTTAGCCATCGATTCAAGATTAGATCACGACCGTTGGTTTTCCAACGAGAAAAGTATAAAGGAAAGGCTTGGGGTCAGTTGAAGAACACACATAGTGGCAGAGCATTGAGACTAAGTTGGAATTCTAGGGCGTGGTTTGCTAAGAATTATTAGAAGTGTTTTAGCTGCAGCGAGGGGTAGTATTGGCAAGAGGGATGATCTGATTCCAAGCCAAGAGGCAACAAGAGGCAGAGAAGCGGCAGTCAGAGCAGCGTAGAGGGAGCAGCAGCTGCGCAACGCAGAGGGCTTCAGGTGCTACACAGAGGCTACGTAGGCCCATAAAGGGCAGCGCAGAGGCATCAGGAGGCTAGCAGGGTTGATGCAGTCCCAACCAGGACAACGCTAGGGCAACGTAGCCTAGTCTAGGTGACGCAAGCCCTTCCTGAGCAGCGCATGGGCAACCACAGCCTAGCAAAGCTGACGCAGAGGGCTTCATGTTGAGATTTCATGTATTTGGAGTAGCATCAATTGTGCTCTAGTTCCCAAATTTTGTGGAGGGACTAGAGTACACTTGATCTACAAGACCTAGAAAGTGATTTGGGAAATTTCATCTGGTTTAAGAGATATTAAATTAATTAATTATTTTAATGTATTTCCTAAGTTAAAACTTAGGGAACTTAAATAATTAAAGTGAATTTAATTAAACATGTGATGAAATTGTCTTAAGTCACACGGATCAAGCTTTCTTTTAATCTTAGCCATTGATTCAAGATCTGATCATGGTCATTGATTTGTCAACGAGAAAAGTATAAAGGAAAGGCTTGGGGTCATTTGTAAAGATACACAGAGGCAGAGCATTGAAGCTAAGTTGAGATTCTAAGGCAGGGTTTGCTAAGAATACTCAAAAGTGTTTCAGCTTTAGAGAGGGGAATTTAGGCCAAGTGGATGATCTGATCTCGAGGTCTAGAATACACAAGAGGCAGAGATCAGCTCAAGGACAGCGCAAAAGAGGAGAGCATCAACAGCTCAAGGACAGCGCAGAAGAGGAGAGCAACAGCAGCAGCAAGGACAATGTAGTCCCTCCAAGGACAACATGATTTTTAGCAGGAAACCCTCGGATGGTTACGCAGAGACCCTAAGGGGCAGCGTAGTGACTGCGTCACCCAGTCTGGGGTAACGCAGTCTCTTCCAGAACAACGCTGAGGGTCAAAGGGGCTTCAGAGGCTGACGCCAAGGCTTTCAGGGGCAAAGCTGGGGTTTCTAGCCCTAATCTTGGCTGAGTTCTGTAAATCCCGTTTGAGGGTGTGGATCAGTCATTATTTTGGCGCTAGATCAGCCAGTGAGCTGTAGATCTAGTATATTCTCTGTCGGGTTTTCCAGATCTGGAACCCAGACTTGTTGTATTTAGAAAATTCTTAATAATAAAACCCTCCAGCAACCAGAGATCGGTTTTCCCGCATTGGGTTTTTCCGGGGACTATTTGTCTAGAAATAACTGTCACTTTGTCTATGTGTGCATGAACTTGTTCTAGATCTGGATTGGTAGAGATTTTTTATGTGTTTTGCTTCGATTTTAACTTGAATTTATTCAGTTAATAACTTGTCTAAGTAGGAGGAGCATAACTAGATTAACAGTAAATAATTTCTGCATAAAGTGTAAAGATTCAGAAATTTCTACATGGTATCAGAGCAATTGCAGATCTAGGAGGGTCACCAACAGAAGAGACTGAAGGTTCTAGCTGCAGAAAGGAGCTGAAAAAGAAGCAAAAACACAGATCTGAAGGGACAAGGTGGATTCACGAAGAGGGAAGGGTGACGCTGTCTAACGTTGTGTCCTAGCAAGTCCACACAATTATTGCGCAGAGGCAACTCAGAAACCGTGCTGGATTGATCTAAAGCCAACCAATGTGATTCAGATCTGAATCTGTTAGATCCAGAAAAGACTGTAGAAATTCAGTAGGTGCTGGTGGGGTTAATTTTCTGAAGTTTCCAGATTTTTAGCCTTAGCACAAGTGAAAAAGAGCGGGAGGAGATCAGCTTCGCACAGAGTTTTTAGCCAAAGGAAACTTGCAGTTTTATCAGAGAATCAAAGAAGAAGCTGAATCATAGTTGATTTGGTAGATTTCCAAGGAGGGAAATTAGCTGTCAGAGGGAGCAGAAGTTGCCTGTTTCACCAAGGGCCTTAGATCCATTTCTCTAGCAAAGAGAAAAGGAAGTTTTGACACATTCTGAGTAGATGGCTCCTCATGGATTGCGTGATCAAGATAGGCTAGATGGCCTCTCAAACTTTTTAGTTTGGAAGGCAAGGATCCTGATAGTCCTTGAGGCATACAATCTTAGAGACCTTGTAGAGCAAACTCTGGCCACACCGACAGATCCGGATCTCCTTCGAAAGCATAAGGAGGCTGTTGGGCATGCCAAGCGGCTGATTATGGATGGCATCAAGGACCATATTGTACCACACAGCTGAGAAGAAGACAACTAACAAGATGTGGAAGGCCTTGACCTCCCTATATGTGGGAAATTCTGTCCAAAGAAAAATGCTGTTGGAGACTCAGATGAGGTCATTCATGATGACCAAGGGAGAAGACATGGAGTATTTTCTCTTCAGATTGCAGTCAATCAGAGACCAACTGACTGCAATGGGTGCAATAGTGGATGATGCTGTGATAGTCAGGATTGCCCTCAATGTAGTCACAGATGAGTGGGAAACCTTTGTCCATAGTATCTTGGGCAGAGTGGACCTCCCAGATTGGGACAACTTGTGGTCAATTAAGCGTCAAGACGAACTCCTCAGATTCACCAAGAGGCAGCACAACTCTGGATTGAGAAAAGTGAAGAAGGAAGATGAGGAAGATGCAGCCTTGGCATTAAATAAGCAGCCAAAGAAGAAGAAGGATCTTTCAAAGATCAAGTACTTCCAGTGTGGTGAAATGGGACATTTTGCCAGCAATTGTCCTGAGAAGAAAAGGGACAAGGAAGCATCTTCTTCCAAAGCAGCTGTGGCAGATGATGGGTCAGGAGATGATGCAACCATGAGTGCTCATGAACCACGGAGGTGGGGTGACATGGATATGTAGAGGAGCTACATAGAAGTAAGGTGGGATCCTTGAGCAACTCATCTCTTGGATCACATGCGAGATACGATAGCCTTAAGACAGTAGCGGGACAAGTGGAGCAGTGGGTGCATAGATCAAAGATGAAGTAAAAGCAGAGGCAGATCTGAAGATTGGAAGGAGCAGCGCAGAGCAAGGGAACAACAACGTAGAAGCAGCAGTAGCGCAGAGGTTGATGTGACTTCAGCAGCGCAAAGCAGAGCTGCTTACGCAGTGCAGAAGGCTTCAGAGGGACAGTGCAATGCAGCAGCAGCGTGAGAGATTTCAGCACAGGGGTTGATGTGACTTCAGTAGTGTAGAGGGAGTCTGCTTACGCAGTGCAGCGCTGTAGTTGTGCATCATCCTTCAGATGCCAGCACAGATATGTAGCCTATGGAGCTTCAGTGATAAGGATGCAACCCATCTGGCTTCTCTGTCAAAGATTGGGCAGAAGATTCAGTTGTTTCTCTCAACAACTGAAGTTGCAGTGCAGCAAATCAGCAGTGACAGTGCTATGAGCAGCACAGATGTAGCATATTGAGAGGGAGCTGCAGTACAGAGGTTGTAGTGGCAGTGGCAGTGGCAGTGGCAGAGTCATGGGCAGCAGTGCAGAATGGCAGCAACAGTGCAGAGTTGAGTGGCAGCAGGCCAAGCTTCAACAACACAGAACCAGTGCCCAAAATCATGAAATGCATAAGTGTGATGTATTGCTAGAGCACACCCTTGACGCTAAGAGGGAGTGTTGATATTTTGTGTATTTGGGGTAGCATCAGTTGTGCTCTAGCTCCCAAATTTTGTGGAGGGACTAGAGTACACTTGATCTACAAGACCCAGAAAGTGATTTGGGAAATTTCATTTGGTTTAGGAGATATTAAATTAATTAATTATTTTAATGTATTTCCTAAGTTAAAACTTAGGGAACTTAAATTATTAAAGTGAATTTAATTAAACATGTGATGAAATTGTCTTAAGTCACACGGATCAAGCTTTCTTTTAATCTTAGCCATTGATTCAAGATCTAATCATGGTCGTTGATTTGTCAACCAGAAAATCTTGGGGTCATTTGTAAAGATACACAGAGGCAGAGCACTAAAGCTAAGCTGAGATTCTAGGGCAGGGTTTGCTAAGAATACTCAGAAGTGTTTCAGCTTTAGAGAGGGGAATTTAGGCCAAGGGGATGATCTGATCCTGGGGTCTAGAATACACAAGAGGCAGAGATCAGCTCAAGGAAAACGTAGAAGAAGAGAGCAGCAGCAGCTCAAGGACAACACAGAAGAGGAGAGAAGCAGCAGCAACAAGGACAACGCAGACCCTCCAAGGACATTGTGTTTTTCAGCAGGAAACCCTTAGAGGTTTACGCAGAGACCCTAAGGGGCAGCGTAGTGACTGCGTCACCCAGTCTGGGGTAACGCAGTTTCTTCCAGAGCAGCGTTGAGGGTCAGAGGGGCTTCAGAGGCTGAGGCAGAGGCTTTCAGTGGCAGCGCTGGGGTTTCTAGGCCCTTATCTTGGCTGAGTTCTGTAAATCCCGTTTGAGGGTGTGGATCAGTCATTGTTTTGGCCCTAGATCAGCCAATGGGCTGTAGATCTTGTATATTCTCTGTCGGGTTTTCCAAATCTGGAACACAGGGTTGTTGTATTCAAAAAATTCTTAATAATAAAGCCCTCCAGCAGCCAGAGACCGGTTTTCCCGCATTTGGTTTTTTTGGGGACTATTTTTCCAGAAATAACTATGTCACTTTGTCTATGTGTGCATGAACTTGTTCTAGATCTGGATTGGTAGAGATCTATTATGTGTTTTGCTTCGATTTTAACTTGAATTTATTCAGTTAATACCTTGTCTAAGTAGGAGGAGCATAACCAGATTAACAGTGAATAATTTATGCATAAAGTGTAAAGATTCAGAAATTTCTACACTTCAGAGCAGCGCTGGGGTTTCTGAAGACAGAAAAAGGCTGAATTCTGCAAATCCCATTTGAGGGTGTGAATCAGTCCGATTTTCTTTCTCCGGAATAGAGGTATTGCTGCAGATTTTGTATTTCTCTGTCGGGTTGACCAGTGAGGTGCCCAGATTTGTTGTACTTAGAATCTACTTAATAATAAAACCCTCCAGCAGCCAGAATACTAGTTTTCCCGTATTGGGTTTTTTCCGGGGACAGTTGTCCAGAAAATCCTGTGTGTCACTTTGTCATTGTGCTGTATTCAATTTAGATCTGTATCTGTGTAGACTGTTAATGTGTTTACTTCGGTGTTAATACTAAATATTTCAGATTAATAACTTGTTTAAGTAGGAGAAGTAAATCAAGATTTAACAGTAGGGTTTCTGCACAAGTAATATTAAGAAATTTTCACATGGTGACTGCGTCACCCTTCCTTGCCTCTTCCTCGATCTGCGCTGTGACTCGGGACAGTTGCCTTCCTACAGGAAAATTTTCTCTTCGTCTCTTTGATGATGGCTTCAACTCTACCTGATCTACAACAACTTTGGTACCATGTGAAATTTTTTGAATCTAAACCAGAAACCCTACTGCAGTAAATCTGATTTACTTCTCCTACTTGTTTTCTTTTAATTAACAAGTTATTTTCTGAATAATTCAGGAAAACATCAAAGTAAATACACTGTTTCCTACACAATTATACAGATCAAGTGCTGAAAAATAAGTAAAGCGAATAGACAAAGGACAGATTTTTTGGACAAATGTCCCCAGAAAAACCCAATGCGGGAAAACCGATGCAGCAGCTCTTGAGGGTTTTTATTATTATGCAGATTTCTAAATACAAACTAGGGTGCCATAAACAGCTCATCCAATAGAGAATTTCCTTGGCAGAAGTACCTCTATCCGGAAACAGATATTATGGTTGATCCAGTATCAAAATGACGAATCCCACAGGTGCCTACGCAGTCCCCAACAAGTTCTGCGCTGGAACTACGTCACCCTTACTAGTGGCTGCGCTACCCTTCTTCAATCTACTGAAATTGAGCTCGATCTGCCCCACAGAAACCCCAGCGCTACAGCCTCTGGCTCTGTGTCACCTCCTCCTGGACTGCGTCACCCCTCTGGGCCTGTGTCAGCTCTGCGTGAGCCCAGCTGGGCCTTCGTCACCCTCTCAAGGGCTGCGCTGTCTCTCCTGGGTAGATTTGCCTCTCTACAACTGTATTCTCGGCCTTGGATCCGAAATCCTGCTGCTGAAATGCCCCTCACTGCACTGCAAGCTCACTCCGAAATTCTCAACAAACTATGCCCCTTAATTTCGACTTAGCTGAAGTGCTGCTACTCTGTGTGTATCCTCCAACTGACCCTAAGCCTTCCTTTAGTACTTTTCCAGTTGACGAATCAACGACCGTGATCTAATCTCTAATCGACGGCTAAGATTAGAAAAGACTTGATCCTCGTCACTTAGAAAATTCTCACCCACATGTTTAAATTAAATCACTTTAATTATTTAATTTCCCTAAGTTAGACCTAGGTCCCCCATTAACATAATTAATTATTTGAATAACTTAAGCTCTGGGTGGAATTTCTTCAAACGATTTTTGGGTCTTGGAAATCTCATGTGTTCTAACCCCTCCACAAAGTTTCAGAGCTAGATCACATCTGATGCTACCCAAAAATCAACATGGTGAATGTAGTTTTCTGTCCCACCCAGAATCAATAATTTGCCATAAAGGGAGATATTTAGATTCATTTCTCTTATAGAAAGTCTTGATGCCCTCTTTGTATTGGTTTGGGTAGCATCAGATGTGCTCTAAGTCTCAAAATTGGCAGGGAAGCTTAGGCACATGTATTCCAGAGAACCCATAAATCGTTTGTGAAAATTCCACTCATAATATGTTTTATTAAAATAATTAATTATTTTTAAAGGGACCCTAAGTCTAAACTTAGGAAAATAATAATTAAAGGGTATTAATAAAACAAAGTGTGAATGTTCTAGAAAATGCGGAGATCAAGAAAAAAGTTAATCTTAGCCGTTGATTAGAGATTTCATCTCGGCTGTTGAAGTCTCAACTAAAAGATTATAAGGACTTGAAGGGTCATTTGGAAAATACACCGAGAGAGCCAGAGGATCAAGAGATCAAATTTCTAAAGTGAGCAGTGCTCAGAGGGAAGATCGATTGAGAGATTCTTTATAGAGAGGGGAAGTAATTCCGGTTGGAAGAATTCCTGATCCGAAGAAGGCATAGCAGAGGAGGCAGTAGTAGCCACAAAGGCAGCGCAGAGCCAGTGACGCAGAGGCTACGCTGGCACTGTGCAGAGCTTGAGAGGGATTCTGTTTTCCGTTGAGGAGACAACGTTGGGTCAGTGCTAGTTCTCGGAGAGAGTTTCTGGAGGCCAGAAGGCCCCAGTTTCCAGCCAACAGAGAGATCAATGTAGAGATAGAGAACAACTACAACTGTGATGCAGAGACTGTGTAGATTGACGCAGTCACTGCGCAGAGGCAACGTAGAGCAACTCAGTTTAGGTCCATGCCAGTATCAGGTTCCCGTGGAGGATTGAGGTTTGTCTCACAAGATTTTACTTTTCAGTTTCTCTGCATGATTTGACAGATTCATCAATCATAGATTTGTACTCGGAGTTTACTGCATAATATATAAACCCTCAATTGTTGCACTTGTTTTTTGTGTCAGATGAGCCTATGATTTTTTGTTGCTCAGATCTTGTTTCCGCACTTGTTTTTTTTCTGCAGTTTTATTTGTGAAGGCTGTAGTGTATGGATTTCGATATTTTCTTGTAGAACACATTAAATAATTTGTTAATTAAATAAAATTTAAAATATTTTCCATCAGTTGCTGCAGTAGGATTCTAGGCAGTACGAATTTTGACATGGTATTAGAGCTTGTGTCGCTCAGTGCAGGAGGAGCAAGAGAGCAGATCCAACAGATCCAACATCGTAGCAGAAGCCGAGGATCAAAGAGCTGCGTAGGCAGCAAATCGATTCCCCAGTTAGTTCGCAGTCCAAGCCAGGAGGGTTAAAACCAACAAGGAAAAAAATCTATGAGTGAGTCGACAGAGAGGAAAGATTTTTCCAGATTGCAGTTTGGCGGAGGCCGAGGGAGCAACTTAAGAGATTGGTGCATATCAGTAGTTGGAGGGACGCCGTTTTCTGTGTAGCAGTGATTGCTAGCGTAGAAAGCGTCAGAAGAGACATCCAGAGACACTTTGAGGGAATTTTCTTCCTTAGGGAATTCCTAGCCGAGGAATTTTATTCTTCGAGATTTGAGCAGCAGTATTAGGTGGCAGATCTACCATCTCTAGCAGGGAGTGTGTAGGCCAAGCCAAAGTTGCGCAGAGGAGAGAGAGGGAGCTAGTTCGACATCTTTTTCAGTCGGCAGAGATGGCCACAAGTGGGCTGAGAGATCAAGATCGGTTGGAAGGAGCCTCCAACTATGTGATTTGGCATGCAAGGATCAGATGCCTGCTAGATGAACATGATCTCAAAGCATTCATCGATGGTGTGATGGCTAAACCGCTAGATGCAGATCCTTTGAAAGCGTTCAAAAAGGATATGGCTAAGGCAAAGCGCTTGATCCTCGACGGAGTAAGGGATCATGTCGTGTGTCACATAGCTAGCAAAGGGACTGCCAGAGAAATGTGGCAGGCCTTGGAAATTCTATATCAGGGATCTTCCGAGCAGCAGAAGATGTTTTTGGAAGAGAAATTGTAGACTACTAGGATGCAGAAGGGTGAGTGCATTAATCCGTTCCTAGTTAGACTTCAAGAGAACCGAGATCAGTTGGCAGCTGTAGGAGCAGCTCCTCAGGCCATAGAGATGGTCAGATTGACCCTCAACTCAATGTTCGAAGACTATTAAGTCTTTGTCCAGAGCATCCTGGGCAAAGAGAATTTTTTGCACTGGGAGTCAATGTGGGCAGCTCTTCAACAAGAAGAGATGAGGAGGGACTTACTTGAGTGTCAACTTGAGGGCAGCGACAGCAGTGGGAAGAAGTCAAAGGACGAGGAGGAGAATGTAACCCTTGCGTCAAAGGGGCAACAGGCGCAGCGAAGGACTAAGAAGGACCTTTCCAAGATCAAATGCTTCTGATGTGGTGAGATGGGTCATTATGCCACACAGTGTCCTCTCAAGAAGAGAGACAAAAACGAGAAGCATGATCCGTAAGTTGTATCTGCAAGGATCGATGAGGAGGAGTTCGCCATGATTGCTCATATACCTATAGGAAAGAGGTGGGGTGATTTGGAGCTGTAGACCCATAGAGCTACAGTATGGGCAGGATCCTTGAGGAGTCGACCTCTCGGATCAATACCTTGCTACGGGAGCCCAAATTAGATGTAGCAGGATGGACGAGTGCCAGTTGGTGTAGAGGAGTACAAAAGTATATTATCCAAGCCCCATCGAGTTTCTTCTTATAATCTTCTGTTGAGACTTCAACAGCCATGATTAAAACTTAATCGATGGCAAAGATTAACTAGAATTCGATCCAAGTCTTTTTCTAGAAGATTCTCACCATGACTTAATTAATTCCTTTTAATTAATCATATTTCTTAACTTTAGACTTAGGAAATATTAAAAACTGACTAATTAATTTAATTAAGTCGTCTTTAGGTGGAATTTCCATAAACGATTTTTGGTTATTGGAGAATACATGTAATCTAACGTCTCTGCTAAATCTTGAGGCTAGAACACATCCGATGCTACAAAAAATAACACTCCCTCTTAGCGAGGAAAGTGTTCTAGTACTGCAACTGCAACTTCTGCTACAACACACTGCCTCTGCACCATCTCCTCTCACGCTGCTGATGTCTGGCTACTGCTGCCCACCAACTACTGCACAACTCTGATATGCGTTGCTGCTGACCATGTTGTATTGCTGCCAACTACGACATCTGCACTGCAACTCCGTTGCTGCTATTGCTACAACATTTGCAACTCCCTCTCATCAGCTGCTGCTGCAACCGTGAACTATCCAACACACTGAACCAACTGTGGTCAGTGTGATGCATCCATCATCCAAGTCATGATTGCTGCTAGTCTCTGCGCTATTACTAAAGCCACTACGCTGTTGTTGACTCTACAAATGTGTCAATTGCACTACTGCCAACTGGGCACTGCGCTGCCCAGTCTCTGACCGCTACTAGCTACTGCATCTGTCACTCTGTCATCTGACTGCAGCAACTGCCACTGGTCCATGCCGCTACTGCATGTAATGGGCTGCCGTAGCAAGGCATTGATTCATTAGGTGGACCTCAAGAATCCTGCCCATCCTGTAGCATTATGGGGCTACAAAACCAAATCACCCCACCTCACCCCTGCAGTTATGTTGGTGATCATGGCAAACTCTTCCTCCAGTCTAGAGGATAGCCTATCATTCTCCGCGAGTGCAGCCTGCTGGTCCTGCTTCTCCTCTTTGTCCTTCTTTCTGAGAGGACATTGAGTGTTGTAGTGGCCTAACTCGCCACATCTGAAGCATTTAACCTTGGAAAGGTCCTTCCTCCTGCGCTGCTCCTGATTCCCCTTTGATGCGAGGGCCACATTCTCCTCCTCCTTCATTCTCCTCCTTTGGTAACTTGTCTCTGCTAGGATACTATGGACAAAGACCTGCCAGTCCTTGGAAACACTGTTGAGAGCTAACTGCACCAATTTTGTAGGTTGGGTCGCTGACCCTACTGCTAATAGCTGGTCTCGGACATCCTGAAGCCTAGTGAGGAAGGGGTCTATGTGCTCCCCCTTCTGCATACAGGTAGACCTCAACTTCTCCTCAAGATACATCTTTCGCTGCTCGGAAGATCCCTAGTATAGCGTAGCAAGAGCATCCCACATCTGCTTGGCAGTTTCCTTGCCAGCTATGTGTGATACCACATGATCTCGAACCCCATTGAGAATTTGTCTCTTCGCCTTCGCCATTTCCTTCTTGTAGGACTTCAGTTGATCTGGATTCGTGAGTACATCCACCACGTTATCAATGTAAGATTTGAGATCGTATTCATCTAGAAGACAAGAAATCCTTGCCTTCTAGATCACGTAGTTGGAGGCTCCGTCCAACCAATCTTGATCTCTTAGTCCTGCTGATGCCATCTCTATAAAAATGTAGAACTCCTCCTCTTCTCCTCTGCTAGGCTGCTGCTAGGCTGCAAATTTGCTCACAACTACTGCTGCTCTGCAGTGAGAAATCGAACTTTTGGGCTAGAAGTTCCTTGAGGAAAGATTTCCCTCAGTGTGTGCTCTTCCTTCCTCCTTGTTGCTATTCTGCTCTAGCAAACTGCTCAAAATAACTTAGTCCCAGCTGAAGATCAGCTCTGCAAGGAAAATACTGCTACTCCCTCTGCCTCTGACAATCTTCGATATGGAAAATCTAATTTCTCTGTCAACTCTCTCAGAGAAATAGAATTTTCCTCAAAAATTGACCCTCCTGGCCAAAGGGATTCTGTTGCCTCTGGGGTTTCGAGTAGCTACTTACGCAGTGCTACAAAGCTCCTTCTCCTCTTTGCAACTGAGCTCTTTGACTTTCTATCTGCGCTCTGATACCATGTTAAAATTCTGCTACCCAAAATACCACTGCAACAACTGATGTAGTTTCTTCTATTTGCTAAATTAATCAAGCAAATTATTTACTGTGTGCTACGGTAAATATCGAAACTAATACACTGCAGCCTTCACAAAATACATACTGTGGAAGAAAAACAACGTTGGAAGAATATATGCACACACACACAAATGCACAGTTGTTTTTGGACTAAGTCCCCGGAAAAACCCAACTCGGGAAAACCAGTACAACAGTTGAGGGTTTGATTATTATGCAGTAGTAAATCTGAGTACAAAAGTATGGATTCTTAAATCTAGCAATTCATACAGAGAAATGACTAGTAGTAAATCTAGTGAGAAAAATTTCACTCCCACTGGCAATCCGACATTGACCTTAGCTCGATTTGAGCTGCTGCTTGCTACCTCTTGTGAAAATTCCTCAAATCTGGAATCCTATTGCAGCAAATAGTATTGATTCTTCTAACTGATAAATTAATTATTCAGTTTATTGCTACGACAACATTGAATTAAACACACTGTAACCTTCACTAAATAAACTGCGGAAAATTACAAGTGCGGAAACAAAACTGAACAAGAAGAAATGATAAGCATATGTGACATAGTTGTTTTGGGACTAATGTCCCTAGAAAAACCCAATGTGGGAAAACCGATGCAGCAGCTGAGGGTTTGTACATTATGCAGTAAATTTTTTGAGTACAAGTCTATGATTGATAGATCTGTGAAATCATGCAGAGAAACTGACAAGAAAGATCTTGTGAGACAAACCTCACTCCCCCACGAGAACCCGACACTAATCAGCACCCAAAACGAACTGCCTTGCGCTGGCTCTGCGCAGTGACTGCGTCACTCTGCGTCACAGCTGTGGCTGCCCTCTGTCTTTGCACTGGTCTCTCTGCTCGCTGGAAACTGGGGCCTTCTGGCCTCCAGAAAATTTCTTCGGGATCTGGCACTGACCCAACACTGTCTCCTCAACAAAAATATGAATCCCTCTTAGGCTTTGCACAGTGCTTGTGTAACCTTTGCATCACTGGCTCTACGCTGCCTCTGTGGCTCTCACTGTCTCCTCTGCTATGCACTATCCGGTTCAGGAATGCTTCCAACCGGAATTACTGCCCCTCTACAAAATATCTCTTGATCAAAGTTTGCTCTGAGCACTAGACACTTCAGAAATTCGAACTCTTGATCCTTCGGTGTTTCGTGTGTTTTCCAAATGACCCTTGACACCCTTCTTATAGTCTTCTCGTTGAAACTTCAACGACCGAGATTAAATCTCTAATCAACATCTAAGATTAAATTTTGACTTGATCCGCTTTTTCTAGAACATTCACACCCATATTCTATTAATTCCCTTTAATTATTTTATTTTCCTAAGTTTAGACTTAGGGTCCCTTTAAAATAATTATTTTTTTCAATAAAATACAATTCGGGTGAAATTTCCCAAAACGATTTTTGGGTTATTTGGAATACATGTGTCTAAGCCTCCCTGCAAATTTTGAGACTTACAGGACATTTGATGCTACTAGAAATAAATACTCCCTCTTAGCGAGGAATGTGCTCTAGCAATACACCGTGCTGAGTACTGCTTTGATTCTTCAACATCTCCCTCTGCGCTACTGATGTCTGACACTACTGCCTACCAACTCTGCCCAAATGCTGCATATGTACTGCTGCTGACACTGCCACTATCAACACTGCATCCGTACTGCAACTCCCTCTCAAATTCTGCATCTATGCTGTTGTTGACACTGCCACTGCCAACTGCTACTGCACTGCAATATGGTTGCTTACTGCAACTGAAGAACATCCAAAACTGAACAAGTGATCAGTATGATGCATCTCGGTACTGAAGATCTGACTGTTGCTTGTTGATTTTTTGGGTAGCACCGGATGTGCTCTAGCTCCGACATTTTGTGGAGGGGCAAGAATACATGAGATCTCCAAGACCCAAAAATCGTTTGGAGAAATTCCGCCTGGAGTGAAAGTTATTCAAATAATTAATTATTTTTAATGGTGCGTAAGTTTATTTAAATAATTAATTAGTTATTAAAATAATTAAAGTGAATTAATTTAAATGTGGGTGAGAAGCTTCTAATTGACGAGGAACAAGTCTAATTTAATCTTAGCAATTGATTAAGGATTAGATCACGACCTTTGATTTCTCAACAGGAAAAGTATAAAGGAAAGCTTGAGGGTCAGTTGGAGAACACAAACAGTGAGTGAATCTGGAGATCGAATTCTTCTAACGGAGCAGTGCTCGAAGGAAGATAAGATTTGAGTGATTCAACAACAGTGAGGGGCAGAAGCAATTATTGGTCGAAGGACCAAGAGTACATAGCAGAGACAACAGAGGAAGCGGCACAACCACTAGGAGAGGTGATGTAGTCCCCTGAAGGGGTGACAGAGGCCCATGCCGGGCTTACGCAGAGCTTCCAATGGACAATTTGTATTTTGCTGGAGATCGGGGTTTTTGAGTCGGGAGGGCTGAAACTCGATTTTCTAAGAGGCAGATCAACACAGAGAAGTGGTGATGCAGTCATCAGCCATCCCCACGCAGGTCTATGCATGTACTGCATAGAGGCAACACAGAGGGAGTTGGGGTTTCGCCAATTTGTATCTTGAATCAGGACTTGCAGTGTGAGGTAAAACTCACTATTTTATTTGTTTGCTAAGGATTTTCTGTGTTGGGTGAGCCGGATTTGGCACCCTAGTTCTACTCAGAATATTGCTGCTTAATAATACAAATCCTCAAATCTGCTGCACTGGTTTTGCTGCATTGGGTTTTTCCGGGGACGTTAGTCCATAAATAAGTGTGTCCTTTGTGTGATTGTCTCATTTAATTTTCAGTACTTGATCTGTGTATTGGTGTAGGCTGCTTAGTATTTGCATTAATATTTATTGAATAAATATGATAATAACTTGTTAAAGGAAAATACAAGTAGGTAATGCAAATAAATTAATCGTAGTAGGATTTCTGTATGATTAGATTCATAAATTTTCACAGTGCTAGCCTCTGCGTTGTCCCTCTGAAGCTGCTGCACTGCTGTTGACTCTGCGTTGTGCCTCACCGCATTGCTTCCAACTTTGCTTTGTGCTGCTCAGGTTCTGGCGCTGCTAACCACCGCTCTGTCACTTCTGCACTCCTCTGCACCAACTGGCACTTGTCCATCCTGCTACATCTGATTTGGGCTCCCGTAACAATGTAATGATCTGAGAGGTGAACTCCTCAAGGATCCTGCCCATCTATAGATGTCTAGGTCTACAACTCCAAGTCAACCTATATTCCTCCTGGAGGTATATGAGCTATCATGGTGAACTCTTCCTCATCGATCTTGGAAGGTGCTGCTTGTGGATCATGCTTCTCGTCCTTGTCCTTCTTCTTGAGAGGACTCTCTATGGCATAATGACCCATTTCACCACACTGAAAGCATTTGATCTTAGAAAGATCCTTCTTCCTTCTGCTGCTCCTGTTGCCGCTTGGATGCAAGGGCGACATTATCCTCCTCCTTCGTCTTCTGCCCACTACTGTTGTTGCCCTCAAGTTGACACTTGAGTAAGTCCCTCCTCATCTCTTCTTGCTAAAGAGCAACCCACATTGACTCCCAGTCCGACAAATTCTCTCTGCCCAGGATGCTCTGGACAAAGACCTGATATTCTTTGGACAATGAGTTGAGGGCCAATCTGGCTATCTCGGTAGCCTAAGGCACTGATCCCATAGCTGGAAACTGATCTCAGTTCTCCTGAAGTCTGGATAGGAATGGATCAATGCGCTCACCTTTCTTCATCCTATTAGTTTGCATCTTCTCCTCCAGATACATCTTCCACTACTCGGAAGATCCTTGATATAGCTTCTCTAAGGCTTGCCACATTTCTCTATCTGTCCCTTTGCTAGCTATGTGACATACGACATGATCCCTGACTCCATCAAGGATTAGGCACTTTGCCTTCACCATATTCTTCTTGTATTTCGGATATGCATCGACTGGAACAACCACCGTACCTTCGATGAAGAGCTTGAGATCATGGTCATCTAGCAAACATTTGATCCTTGACTGCCAGATCACATAGTTGGAGGTTCCCTCCAACCTGTCTTGATCTCTCAACCTGCTTGTTGTCATTTCTGCCGATTGCAAAATGTTGAATCTAGCTCCCTCTCTTTCTCCTCTGCACAGCGTTGGACTAGCTTACGCACTCCTTGCTGGAGATGGTAGATTTGCCACCCAAAATTGCTGCTTAGCTCTCGAAAAAATAGAATTCCCCGGTTAGGAATTCCTTGAGGAAGAAAAATTCCCTGAGGAAGAAAAATTCCTTCAAAGTGTCTCCAGATCTCTCTTCTGACGCTTCTGCACCCACAATCACTGTTGCGCAAAAAATGCGTCCCTCCGGTTGTTGATCTGTGCTAATTTGCTGCGCTGCTTCCTCTGCCTCTGTCAAACTGCAACCTGAAAAATCTTTTCTCTCTATCAACTCACTCAGAGAGAGATTTTCCTTGCTGGTATTGGCTCTCCTGGCTTGGACTGTGCAATTTGCTAGGAGATCGATCTGCTACTTACGCATCTCTTTGATCCTGGCTTCACTAACGCTAAATCTCCGAATTTGTTCTTTTGTTCCTCCTGCACTCAGCTATAGAAGCTCTGGTACCATGTGAAAATTCCTCAAATCTGGAATCCTATTGCAACAACTGGTATTAATTCTTTTAACTGATAAATTAATTATTCAGTTTGCTGCAACCTTCACTTAATAAACTGCGGAAACAAAGCTAAACAAGAAGAGATCATAAACATATGTGACACAATTGTTTTTGGACTAATGTCCTCGAAAAAACCCAATGTGGGAAAATCGGTGCAACAGTTGAGGGTTTGTATATTATGCAGTAATTTTTTTGAGTACAATTCTATGATTGACAAATCTATGAAATCATGCAGAGAAACTGATAAGAAATATCTTGTGAGACAAACCTCACTCCTCCACGGGAACCCGACACTGATCAATGCCCAAAACGAACTGCCCTGTGCTGCCTTTGCACAGTGACTGCATCACTTTGCACAGTCTCTGCGTCATAGCTGTGGCTGCCCTCTGTCTCTGCACTAGTCTCTTTGTGTGAAAATTTCTTAACTAAGAAACCCTATTGTCAAATCTCTAATTACTTCTCCTACTTGATTAAACATACAAGTTATTAATCTGAATATTCAGAATTAACATCGAAGTAAATACAATTAACAACCTACACATATAGATCATTTACCGAATAGCACGCTCATTTGACAAAGTGACATAGATTTTTCGGACAAATGTCCTTGGAAAAACCAATGCGGGAAAACTGGTGCAACAGATATGAGGGTTTATTATTTTTAAGTAGCAGTTTCTGAGTACATCTAGGGTTCCATAACCTTGGTTGGCCCAACAGAGAAAACCTCGATAATCAGAGAAAATCTAAGATATACCTCACTCTCGCAGTCCTGGCTGATTCGGATGAGTAACTGGTGAAACCCCATCTGTCTCTGCGTAGCAACTGCGTAAGCCTGGCTGAGGAACTGCGTCACTCTAGCTCTGCGTGGATATGCTTCTCCTGGATCTCGGTTTCAACCCTGTTGGCTCAGAAACCCTTCTTTCAACAGAATTTTGGACCTTTGTTTGGAGATGCTGCGCTACCTCTGCGTGGGCCTGCGTCACCCTCTCGTGGAACTGCGTCACTCCCTCTAATGGCTGCACTGCCTCCACTGCGTCTCTTCTACCCTTACTCTGCATTGTACTCTTGGCCCTCTTGACCAATCACTGCATCTGCCCCTCGCTGCAACTCTGAGTCACTCAAATCTGATCTTCGTCCGAGCACTGCTCCGTCAAAAGTATTTGATCTCTTAGATTCTGCGTGTATGTCTCCAACTGACCCCAAACCTTTCCTATATGTGAAAATTTCTGAATACATTAATGCAGAAATCCTACTGTAGTATCTTGGTTTACTTCTCCTACTTGTGATTAAATTATACAAGTTATTTCCAGAAAATATTCAGAAAATATCGAAGTACACACAACTAATAGCCTACACATATATAGATCATTTACTGAATAATACGCTCATTCAACAAAGTGACACAGATTGTTCGGACAATAGTCCTTGGAAAAACCCAATGCGGGAAAAGTGGTGCAGCAGATATGAGGGTTTATTATTATTATGTAGAATCTGAGTAGAGCAAATCTGGGCACCCAACTGGTTAAACCGACAGAGAAAATAACAAATTTGCAGCAATACCTGTTTCTGAGACAAAAAGTTTAACTGATCCACACCCTCAAACAAAATTTACAAGACTCAGCTAATTTCTAGTCGTAGAAACCCCAACGCTGCCCCTGAAGCCCCAGTGTCAACCCTACTAGGCTTTGCGTGCCCCTGTGCAGCTCAGGAGGGGACTGCGCAACCCCAGATTGGGTGACGAAGTCCTTACGCTGCCCTGGAGGGCCTCTCCGTAACCCTGGAAGCCTCCTGAAGTTGCAATGCTGCCCCTCGTGGGCCTACGTAGCAGCTGAAGCCTCTGCGCTGCACAACTGCTGCTGCTGCCCTTGCTTCTCTGCGCTGCTCCTGAATGCTGCTCCTCTGCCTCTTGTTGACTCTTGGCTCCGGGATCAGATCATCCCCTCAACCAATACTACCCCTCGCTGCAGAAAACTCTTCCGAAAATTCTTAGCAAACCCTGCCATAGAATTTCAGCTTAGTTTCTCAGCTCTGCCTCTGTGTGTGTGTCTCCAACTGACTCTCAAGCCTTTCTCTTATAATTTTTCGTTGAGACATCAACGACTGTGATTTGATCTCTTATCGACGTCTAAGATTAAAAGACTGCTTGATTCGCGTCACTTAGAACATTTCAGCACATGTGCTTAATTAATTCACATTTATTTTTCTAATTTCCTAAGTTTAGACATAGGGTCCTCATTAAAAAAATTAATTATTTGAATAACTTTAACACCAGATGAAATTTCTCCAAATGCTTTATGGGTTTTGGAGGTGATGTGTTTCTTAGCCCCTCCACAAAGTTTCAGGGCTAAATCACACCCGATGCTATCCCAATACACAAAATCTCAACACTCCCTCTTAGCACGGAGCGTGCTCTAGCAATACATCCACACCATGTATCACAAGATCTTGTCATTGGTCTTTGCGTTGCTGATGCTTGGCCTGCTGCCCTCCATCCACTGCGTTATTGTTCTCTGTACTGCTGCCCATGTCACTGCCACTGACACTACCACATTTGTACTGCAACTCGCTCTCAATTTGGTGCATATGCTGCCCATAGCACTCCCACTCCTAACTGCTACACTGTAACTCAGTTGCCGAGAAGTAAGAAATTGAAAGACTCCTGCCAATCGTTGACAGACAAGTCAAGTTGCATCCCATCACTGAAACTTCCTTGGCTGCTGCTTTACGCTGTCCTCCTGAAGCCACTGCGCTGCTATAACTCTACACTGTGTGAGCACTGCTGAAGTCCCATCAGCCTCTGTGCTACTGCTGCCTCTGCACTGCGTTGCTCCTTCTACAACCTCTCAGCACTGCCCTCCGCTTCACTGTGATCTCCTGCATCCATCTCTCTACTTGTCCGACTACCGTCTTAAGGCTCCCGTACCTCATATGTGATCCAAGAGTAGGGCTGACTCAAGGATCCTGCCACCTTGATCTGTAGCTGCTCTACAGATCCATGTCACCCCACTTACGTGGCTCATGAGCACTCATGGCTACGTCATCTTCACTCCCATCGTCCTTTGCTGCTACAGCCTTGGAATCAGAAGCTCCTTTGTCCTTCTTCTTAGGACAAGTGCCGGCGAAGTGTCCAAGTTTGACACAATTAAAGCACCGGACCTTGGATAGTCCTCTCTTCTTCTTTCCTTGCTGCCTTCGTTCCTTTGATGCAAGGGCTGCATCATCTTCCTCTTCTTTGTTTATTCTGACAATTCCGCTGCTGTTGTTTTGCCTCTTGGTGATCCTCCTGATCTCTTCTTGGCAGAGGATTGCCCACACGTTCTCCCAGGATGGCAAAGCTGCCTTGCCCAATATGCTTTGGAAAAATGTTTCCCATTCCTCGGTGATTGCATTCAGGGAAGTCCTTACCAAGAGCCCTTCATCCGGAGGTGCACCCATGGAAATCAGTTGATCCCTGATAGTTTGTAGACGGAAAAGGAAGGGATCCACCTTCTCACCCTTTTGCATTTGGAATAGCCCTATCTGATTCTCTAGAAGCATCTTTCGTTGAACAGAGCTTCCTTGATACATAGCCTCCAAAGCAGTCCACAACTCATTTGCCGTCTTCTTTCCGGCAATGTGTGGCACGACATGATCCTTTACTTCGTCCATAATCAAACGCTTAGCCCGCGCTTGATTTTCATTAAATTTCTTTAGAGGATCAGGATCTGCAGGCTCAACTAGGACATTCTGCGCAGACATGATCATGCTGTCCGGAATTTGACCGAATCATGGTCCTCCGGACTGAAGTTGGTGGACTCATCAACTTTGTCTTTGATCTGACCATATGAGAAGTCATCTAGCTCAAATCTGATGGAACAATACTCTTCTCCCTCTTTCTGTGGTAACACAGAAACGTTGGCTCTGGGTTTCTTGGTGACTAGAAACCCTATATAAAATGCTCCTTTTGAAAACTGATTTCCCTCCTGGAAATATTCAGCCAAAATAATCGGATAGTTCTCTTCGATCCTTCTGATCGAATCTTAGATCTGTTTGGCTCAGATCTGCTGAGTGACTGTCTTCCTCTCGCTCTTTGTTGACTTAGCTAGGCACAATTCTACACCGACAGAATCTCCACCACACCAGCACTGTTGAAGAACTGAAGCACTGCTTCCGGATCTCGGCAAACAGACAAGAATATTGGACTGCATCCCTCTGGTTGGCCTCTGCGTGAGCAGACTGGCCCATCGCAGCCTTTGTGCTGCTCAGAAGTGGATTGCATTGTTGATTTATGGTAGCATCGGATGTGCTCTAGCCGTGTAACTTTGTATATAGGCTAAGACACATGGATTCCATAATACGCAGAAGGGATTTTGGAAAATTCCACTTAGAGATGGTTTAATTAAATTAATTAATCATTTTTTAATGTTTTCCTAAGTCTAAACTTAAGGAAGTTGATTAATTAAAGGGTATTAACTAAACCAAGTGTGAATCTTCTAGATAAAGTCATGGATCACCTCCAAGTTAATCCTAACCCTTGATTATGTTTTAATCTTGGGTGTTGAAGGGTCAACAAAGGATTATAAGGAGGGTGAGGGGCCTATGGAAAATACATATCAGATGGAGAAAGAATCAAGAGATCAATTTCATCAGCTAAAGGAAGAATCGAAGTGATTCTCGATTGCAGAGAGGGGAAGGGAAAACCTCCAGGAGGGAGAGTTTCTGAAGAAAAGAGAGTATAGGGAGAGAAGAGAGAAGGGAGCCACAGCAGCAGCGTAGAGATAGCCAAGCAGTAGTTACGCTGTGCCAGCGCAAAGCAGCAGAGGGAGTTTCGATTTGAGATGGAGAGGCGGCTGAGGGTTCATCCAATATTCGAAGGGAATTTCTGGAAGGGAAGGAAATTCTTGTCTCACCTAGCAGCAACCATCGATGCAGTCACAGAGCAGCAGCAGCAGTGACGCAGTGACAGCGTGGAGGACGCAGTCATTACGCAGAAATTATGCAGAGCCACTCAGTGTGGGTGCAGGTCAGTGCCAGAATTTCATGGTGAAGTGAAGTGTCTCATTAACCATTCTTCTTCAGGTGATTGGTTGATAATTACAATCACACATTTGTACTCATAATTTCTGCATAATAAAGAAACCCTCATATCTGCTGCACCAGTTTTCCTGAGTTGGGTTTTTCTGGGGACAATTGTCCAAAAATAACAGTGTCTATGTGTGAATACTTGTGCTATTTCTTTCATGTTGTTTATTTATCGTGAAGTTTGCAACATATTTTATTTTTATATTTAACATAGTAAAATGTTAAATAATTGTGTTGAGAATGCAATAGAAGAAATATAATTAGTAGCTGCAATAGAATTCTACATTATAGAATTTTCACATGCGTAACCCCAGACTAGGTGACACAGTCCTTAAGCTGGCTTGGATAGCCTCTGCGTAAGCTTGATGGCCTTCTGAGTTTGCAGCGCTGCCCCTCTCTGGGTCTGCGACCTCCTGCTGCTGAGCTGCCCTTTCCGGATCTCTGCTGCTTCCGTTGCTATGTTGCAGAAAATATTCTTTAGCTGATTTGCTAGAGATTCATCTTGATCTGTGGTCGCTCTGATACCACGTGAAAATTTATGAATACATTAATGCAACAATCTTACTGTAGTATCTTGGTTTACTTCTCCTACTTGTGATTAAATTATACAAGTTATTTCCTGAAAATATTCAGAAAATACCAAAGTAAACACAACTAACAACCTACACATATACAAATCATTTACTTAATAATACGCTCATTCAACAAAGTGACACAGATTTTTCAGACAATAGTCCTCGGAAAACCCAATGTGGGAAAACGGGTGCAACAGATTTGAGGGTTTATTATTATTATGTAGAATCTGAGTACAACAAATCTGGGCACCCAACTGGTTAACCCGACAGAGAAAATAATAGATCTGTAGCAATACTTGCTGTTCTGAGAGCAAAAGCTTAACTAATCCACCCCCTCAAACGAGATTTACAAGACTCTGCTAATTTATGGCCCTAGAAAACCCAGTGCTGCCCCTGAAGCCCCAACGTCAACCCTGCTAGGCTCTGCATGCCCCTGCGTTGCTCAGATGGGGACTGCGTAACCCCAGACTGGGTGACGCAGTCCTTACGCTGCCTTGGAGGGCCTCTGCGTAACCCTGGAGGTCTCTTGAAGCTGCAGCGCTGCCCCTCTTGGGTCTGCGTAGCCCCTGCGTAGCGATTGAAGCCTCTGCGCTGCGTAGCTACTTTTGTTGCCCTTGCTTCTTTGCGTTGCTCCTCTGCCTCTTGCTGAATCTTGGCTCTGGGATTAGATCATCCCCTCAGACAATACTACCCCTCGTTGCAGAAAACTCTTCCGGAAATTCTTAGCAAACCCTGCCCTAGAATTCCAGATCAGCTTCTCAGCTCTGCCTTCGTGTGTGTGTCTCCAACTGACCCTCAAGCCTTTCTCGTATACTTTTTCGTTGAGACATCAACGACCGTGATTTAATCTCTGTTAATTTTGGGAAACTAGGTCCAAACTCCATGTTGTACTGCTCAGATGATGATGCCAATATTTTTATTGGATTCCTCTTTCGTAGAGGTGCAAGATTGATCTAAAGATCATCTTGATCGGATGAGCAGAAAATTTATTTAGAATTTATTCCACTTATGTGCAAGGTCGGCCAAAATTGTAATGTAGGCTTGAGTGCCTCAACAGATGTGCCACACACCCTCACAGATGGATATAAATTGGAGAGACTTGGAGGTCATTTTATCATCATCTCATCACACACATTCCTCATGATCCGATTGGTTCGTTCAACCTAGAAGATGCTTCTCTCTCTCCCACGTGTAAATATGGATGCCGTAAATCTGGATGATGCCGGAAATGGATGCTGTAAATCTGGATGATGCCGGAAATGGATGCGGTAAATCTGGATGATGTCGGAAATGGATGCTGTAAATATGGATGATGCCGTAATTATGGATGTCGAAAATGTGGATGATGCCGGAAATCTAGATGTGGGATTCTTTTGTTGAATTATGTTGACTTTTGATGAGCTGTCTTTGAGGGTTGTGTGTGTGACACTTGGAGGGTTGGCTGACCTGAGAAAGACTTTGCTAGTTGAAGCATCCTGTTGACTACCGTAACGCACACTATTCTACATCCTTGTTGGACAAGAAGATATTGAAAATCTAATCTATTTTATTGGCTTGTCTTCTGTTGATCTATTGGTATGTTCTATCAGCATTTTAGTTTCATGTTTATGTGATTGCTATATTGTATCGGGCCCTAGAAGATTGAAGTAAATTTGCATTAAGCATAGAACATTCTGTCTATCCAAAATTTACCGGAAGACATAGCCCAAGATAGTGTGAAAAGCAATCACTGAAGAAGAAGTCTTGTCAAGGATCAGTGGTCTGATGATAAGTTGACTGACAAGTCTGATTATCATGCATGGAAGATGTCCTTGGATTTGGCATTAGAAGATCAAGATGTCATGGACTATGTGCAGGGGAAGATTCATGAGCCTCCATCATATTTCATGAGGCTCACAGAAATCAGGAATGATCTCCTTGCCATAGGAGAAGAAGTAGTTGATCGAGAGCTCGTACTCATTGCTCTTGGAGGACTTCCTCGAGACTGGAAGAAGAACTTCAAGGAAGCTCTCACTATTGGTTTTAGAGTTGATACACTATACCAGGTTGGAGAAAGTCCATTAGTGGCTATGTCATGTGATACAACTCGTCAAACTGAGTTATGGCACTGGAGGTTTGGACACCTTCATTACAAAGCCCTTCCCGAAGCAAAGGAAGGTGGTGACAGGGATGCCCGAATTAAAAAATAATCATGAAGGTGTCTGTCAGGGTTGTGCTGAAGGAAAGCATACAACGAGACCTTTCCCCTCAAGTGTCACAAAGACATCTGATGTCTTGCAATTGATACATTCTGATTTATCTGGTATGCTGCCCGTGACATCCTTGGGAGGATGTTCTTATTATATGACGTTTATAGATGACTTCTCTCGCAAGACCTGGATATATTTCTTGAAGAAGAAGGACGAAGTATTCAAATGGTTTTGTACCTTCAAGGCCTTGGTGGAAAATCAAACACGAAAGAAGATCAAGATTTTGAGGACCGATAATGGCACCAAATATGAGTCAAATGAGTTCAATGACTTTTGCAGAGGAGCTGGCATTAAGAGGGAGACCACAACCATGTATACTTCTGAGAAAAATGGCATTGCTGAAAGAAAGAATAGGACCATTGTGGAAGCTGCCTGTGCCATGCTATGTGACCACGGTCTTCCGAAGGTTCTATGGGGAGAAGCTACGAACACGGCTGTGCACGTACAAAATAGATGCCTGCATTCCGCTCTGGACTCCAAAACTTCTGAAGAAGTCTTCTCTGGTAAGAAACCTGATGTTTCTCATTTTAGGGTTTTTGGTTGTCCTATCTACATTCATGTGCCGAAAGAAAAGAGAAGCAAGCTAGATGCTTCTGGAAAGAAGGGAATGTTTGTGGGTTACCGTGAAACTTCGAAGGCATATAGAATCTATGTGCCTGGTCAAAGAGAAGTGGAGATATGCCATAATGTCACCTTCGACGAGGATTTCTCATTTTAGAGTTTTTGGTTGTCCTGTCTACATTCATGTGCCGAAAGAAAAGAGAAGCAAGCTGGATGCTTCTGGAAAGAAGGGAATGTTTGTGGGTTACCGTGAAACTTCGAAGGCATATAGAATCTATGTGCCTGGTCAAAGAGAAGTGGAGATATGCCATAATGTCACCTTCGACGAGGATTTCTCATTTTAAAGTTTTTGGTTGTCCTGTCTACATTCATGTGCCGAAAGAAAAGAGAAGCAAGTTGGATGCTTCTGGAAAGAAGGGAATGTTTGTGGGTTACAGTGAAACTTCGAAGGCATATAAAATCTATGTGCTTGGTCAAAGAGAAGTGACGATATGCCACGATGTCACCTTCGATGAAGATGCTTCCCTCAAGAAAGTGATAAATCTTCCTAGCTCCAAGGAAGACAATGAAGAAAGAACAGGGAAGTAGGAAGAGCCGAAAGATGAGATGACGCCCGATGTTGGAGGACCGATGGACCCTATTGACCCACCTCCTTCAAAGAAGAGAAGACCCTCATGGCTTAGGGATACTCTCGAGGATGCCGAGAGACATATGGCCCCAAGGGGGACATTCCGTGAAAGCAAGAAGCCAAATAGATACCAAGGGTATCTAGCAGCCATGAGCACTATCGTACAATTTGAGCCTGGATCATTTGAAGAAGCCGTAAAGCATCAAGTTTGGAAGGATGCTATGCACGAAGAGTACGAGTCCATTATGAAGAATGATGTCTGGGATGTGGTTCCGATACCGGAGGACAAAGCTGTTTTCACCTCGAAATGGCTCTATAAGATCAAGCATAGATCTAATGGTAGTGCTGAAAAGTACAAGGCAAGATTCGTTGCTCGAGGCTTCTCTCAAAAGGAAGGCATATTCTATGATGATATATTAGCACCTGTGGCCCGCTATACCACCATCCGATCTATTATTGCCTTTGCTGCCACGTAAGGATGGAGTCTCCAGCAGATGGATGTGAAGACCGCTTTTCTACGTGGTTCGATAAAGGAAGAGGTGTATGTGGAGCAACCTCTGGGGTTCGAAGTCCAGGATAGAGACTCTCATGTATGCAGGTTGAAGAAAGCCCTCTATGGGTTGAAGCAAGCCCCCAGGGCTTGGTACGAGAGGATAGATAGCTACATGATAAAGCTAGGCTTCACTCGAAGTAATACTGATCCGAACCTTTACTTCAAGGTTGATAGAGAAAAGCCTCTCATTCTGGTTCTCTATGTAGACGATCTCTTCCTGACAGGTGTTGACCCTCTCATTCATCAGTGTAAGAGCGAGCTCGCTTCTGAGTTCAAGATGAAAGACCTAGGACTGATGCATTACTTCCTAGGCTTGGAGGTCTAGCAGAGACCTAATGAGATTTTCCTCTCTCAAGGAAAATATATTGTGAAGCTGCTGGAGAGATTTGGTATGGTGGACTGTAAAAATGTGTCGACTCCAATGGAACTCAACTTCAAGAAGTTGTGTGGAAATGTTACTGGGTCCGCATTGGGAAATCTTATCGAGTATCGTCAACTCGTAGGAGCATTGATGTTCTTAGTGAACTCCCGTCTGGACATATGTTTTGTAGTGAACACTTTGAGTCAAGACATGGTTGATCCTCATCACATTCACTAGGTTTGTGCCAAGAATCTCTTGAGATATCTTCGGGGCACTATAAACCATGGGCTGAGATACACTGTCGAGAGTTTGAGACTCCATGGATATACTGATGCCGATTGGGCTGGCAGTGTGGTGGATCGCAAGAGCACATCTGGGTGCTGCTTCACACTTGGTTCTGCTTTGATATCTTGGATGAGCAGGAAGCAGAAGTCGGTGGCTTTGAGCATCGCTGGAGCTGAATACATTGCAGCGAGTATGACCTGTTGTGAAGCTATTTGGTTGCGTAAGCTCTTCAGTGAGCTGTTCGAGCATGTGCTAGATACCACCGTTATCTTTTGTGATAACCAGAGTGGGATTCGTTTGTTAGATAATCCCGTGTTTCACGATCGATTCAAGTATATTGATATTAGGTACCACTTTGTCAGGGACATGGTACAGCGAGGTGTCGTAAGGCTCGATCATATAGGAACTGATGAGAAGGTCGCCGATATTCTCACTAAGCCCTTGAGGAAGTTCAAGTTCCTAACCTTCCGTGAGAATCTTGGAATCGTGGAATGACCCTATTTTGAGGGTCCCGCTTGAGTTGGACGATGAGCTCTAGGAGCTCCAGGGGCTTGGGGATGGCTTCTTGGAGCTATAAGCAACCACAGGGCTAGGCTTGCTGAACCTTGTTAGTGTGCTTCCGCCCCACCGTGATGATATTGAGTTGGTTCACCTCTCTTTGATCTGTGCCCCGCATGCATCCTACCCATTGAGTTTCGGACTCATGGGAAGTACCTCTCATCTTGGCCAATGAGGTGAGAAATGTGGATAGAGACCAATAGCAAGATTTATGGATGCATCAGAGATTGCCATACTCTCTATGTATAGGATGGCACGTGTCCAACCACTTGATCTGGGATCAAGTCTAGTGAGGTTTCAGACCTCCAACTGACTTCGTGTCAGTTAAACTAACTTCGGGTTAGTATATGACTCTTTTGAGTCTAAGTGAGATTTCAGACCTCCAACTGACTTTGGGTCAGTTAAACTAACTTTGGGTTAGCATATGACTCTTTTGAGTCCAAGTGAGGTTTCAGACCTCCAACTGACTTCGGGTCAGTTAAACTAACTTCGGGTTAGTATATGACTCTTTTGAGTCCAAGTGAGGTTTCGGACCTCCAACTGACTTCGGGTCAGTTAAACCAACTTCGGGTTAGTATATGACTCTTTTGAGTCCAACTGAGGTTTCGGACCTCCAACTGACTTCGGGTCAGTTAAACCAACTTCGGGTTAGTATATGACTCTTTTGAGTCCAAGTGAGGTTTCGGA
This sequence comes from Pinus albicaulis, assembly GCA_034641835.2. Lineage (NCBI taxonomy): Eukaryota > Viridiplantae > Streptophyta > Pinopsida > Pinales > Pinaceae > Pinus > Pinus albicaulis. The sequence continues at coordinate 638,467,626 of CM076572.1, forward strand.
CCTCCAATTGACTTCGGGTCAGTTAAACTAACTTCGGGTAGTAAATGACTCTTTTGAGTCCAAGTGACGCTTCAAACCTCCAACTGACTTCGGGTCGGTTAAACTAACTTCGGGTTAGTGAATGAGTCTTTTGAGTCCAAGTGAGGTGTAATATTCCCAATTAGCAATGGCTAATTGGAATATTCGATTTTGGTCAATTTTTCCTTATGTAGTTAGATTATAAATAAAAGTGAGTAGAGGGGGACATAACTCACTCAAAAAATAAAAAGTGCACTCCCTAGTAGACACACGTTGTAACTTAAGTGAGCCAAGGGGGCCAAGAGACCACGTAGAGAGGGGGCCCACGTAGACCACATGGAGGGACTGCGCAGGCCAAGATGGAGCACGTGGCAAAGGGAGGCTACGTTGGAGGAGGTGAGCCTTAGGGTTTGAGAGAGGCTAACGCTATATAGAGAGGAGAGCCTCCTCATTTTGATCATTCGATGTTTATGATATTGAGCTGGTCATTTCGACTTCTTGAGCACGCTGGTTGTTTAGCTAGTCTGCAGCACTGTTTAGTGCACCGAGTGTCTCCGTTCGGAGATCTCACCCTCAGCCCCAGGGGACTTCGAGTGCTTGCTTGGGTGAAGTTGTCCCATCAGTATTTTGCAGGAGGATTGGTGTTTGGCTTTTGCGGAGGAGTAGTGCATCCATAGACTGTGCAGTCCTGAGAGGGAGGACGCAGTCCATTTCTGGGGAGCTCCGGATTGGGTTTCTTTCGAAGGTTTTGAGCTTGGAGATTGAGCAAGGGGCCAGCCCTTGCCCGTGGGAGGATTTTGGCAGAGTTTGTGGCCGTATTTTGGTGGTTTCCATTCAGCGTCAGCGCAGAGCCTTGGAGGATAGCGTAGATCCTCAAGGGGTGATTTTCGGGGGTCGGTCATTCCAGAAATGCTTTCTGGGCTTTTCTAGGTTTGGTGAGTAGAGGCTGATTCCAGAGTTTCAGCATATTCCGAGTAGGGGATCAGCCCCAGATACTCATCTCATTCCAGCGGTAGCAGCTACACGACAGTTTTCCCAGCAGCGAGGACGCAAATCAGAGAGCAGCCATTCCATCAGCATTCTGAGAGTATTTCTTCACTTGCCTTGAGCAAGTCTAGGTGCCATCACTCTGATCACCTATTGTACTCACTTATATTTCTCAGTATAATAAAATGGCTCAGCATTCTCTTTGCATTCCTTGAGTATCAGTTACGTGTTCTATATATATGCTATTGTATGCTTGCACTACTGTTATTTTTCCTACTTGAGCATTCCAGTACTATACCACTTGGGGTGTTTTCCCCTTACTCTTAGACAGAGTCTGGAAAGGGCCAGATAGCCTCTAGATCTCACCCTCTTTTCAGAGGTGAAATATCTGGTAAATGCCCTCCCAGTCCATCTCTAGTTGGAGTTTGCTTGTGTTTTAGAGATATTCCTGAAACGGGATATTACAGTGGTATCAGAGCATAGATCTGGCTCACCCTGTGGAGCTAGTTGTCTATGACACCGGGGGAGAAGCCCTACATCTGCTACAAAGGTAGGAAGTACAGAGATATTGAGCGTAGGTTGGAGAACACCTACGGAGAGGGGGACTGTGTTCGGGTGGTGGACATAGAACAGGAGGAGCCTGTGATAGACGCAGAACAGGAGGGGCTTGTGGTACACGCAGAGCAGGGAGAGCCGATGGCAGATGATAGTGATGCAAAACAGTTTGGGGAAGCACTCCTCAAATCAATACAGGATCTGGCAAGGCAGATCGAGGTGATGGGGCAGAGATTCACCGCTGTGGAGGCTAGACAACGTGAAACCCCAAGGGGTTTCTAGATTGGCGAGGGATCGAGTACATCCCACCAATTGCCAGAGCGTATTGCCACTCGGCGTGATGCTACCCAGCATATGGCATCACATGCACCTACACGTTCCACTATGCCCACTTTTCTGGGTGCAAACACAGGGGCAGGAGCACAGTAGGAGCCGGAGCCTGGCCACATAGGTGATTACTTTGCTGAGTACCAGGCATATGGGCAAGAGTTCAGGGATGCCCTTTTATTCAGAGACTTTGTTCAGCTCCAGTGGGACAACAGACCCCGTGACCATCACAGAGGGCACCGACATTATCATGATGGAGACACCCAACGTACAACGAGCCGATTCCATTTGCCTACGTTTGATGGTTCATCAAACAGTTCGGTGAAGTCTTGGGTGGAGAAGCTGGACATATATTTCCAGCTCAATCAGATGGCAGAGATGGAGGCCATCAAGGTGGCTACGCTGCATTTGGATGGTGAGGCCCAGGATTGGTGGTTCCATGGGATGGTGACACTCGGGCATTCGACAGTGACCACATATGCCGAGTTCACTCGGAGACTGATAGAGAGGTTTGACCAAAGGGATCCGGAGGAGCACTTTGTTGAGTTGACGAGGCTCAAACAGACCGGGAGTCCGGAGATGTATATTTCAGATTTCCTGAGGATTTCGGTGATGGTGCCAGGTCTATCCGCAGCACGGATGATATACATGTTTGTTGAGGGGTTAGCAGAGCCACTTCGGGGTCTAGTGAGATCCACTAGACCGGCCACACTCCAGGATGCCATTGGCAGGACCCGGGATTTGCAGGATGCCTTACCCGGGACCAGGACACCTTACCCCCAGAGACAGGCTTTCTAGCCAAAGGGGAAGGATGTGAGGATTCTGCCTCCGAAGGGGAATCATGGTAGGGTACAGCTAGATGATGATGCCAGGAGGGAGTTGAAGAAGACGAGGTTGTGCTTTACCTGTCAGGAGCCGTGGGCACCAGGACACAGATGTGCTGTCGGCAAAGCACATTTTATCGAGGTCTTCTCCGAGAGTAGCGGGGAAGAGGATGAGTATGAGGTTGGAGAGACAGGAGACAGTCAGACAGCGCAGGACCACTTGCCACCTCCACCTCCAGGAGTAGGAGGTGTAGCTTTTGCACCCACAGGGGGGACCCTTGCAGCATTGCGAGGAGTACCAAGTATTTGACGCTGCGTGTCCGGGGGATAGTGCGGGGGCAGCGAGTTTTAGTTTTGGTAGACAGTGGGGCAACCCACAATTTCATCGATGCACAGATGTTTGAGTGGAGAGGCATACCGACAGAGAGCTTCGATGGATTTTCAGTGTTGGTCCCAGGAGATCAGACGATGCAGTGTGCCAGGTATGTTCCAGAGCTGGCTGTGACGATGGGTACCTACACAGTGACCGACCACTTTTTCGTGGTCAACATACCAGATACCAATGTGGTATTGGGTGTACAGTGGCTGATTACCTTAGGGAAGGTCACCACAGATTGGGAGGCCTTGGAGATGGAGTGGGATGATAAGAAGACCGGGAAGCATGAGAAGATACGTGGGATGCACACTTACCCACCCCAGACTGTTTCAACTCACCGGATGGAGGCAGACTTCCGTAAGGGAGACATAGAGTGGGCGGTTGAGTTGCGGGCATCAGAGGCAGGGACTACTGGGCAGACAGTTCATCCGGATATACAGGCCATCCTTGACAGATATGATACGGTGTTTGGGGAGTTACCGCCAAGACAGCCACCAGATCGGGGGTTTGAGCACACTATTGAGCTAGAGCAGGGCATCCAGGCTGTTATTACCACACCCTATAGGCACCCAAAGCCTATCGGGATGAGATTGAGTGGGCCATCCAGGAGTTGCTGGCTCTTGGACATATTCGGCCTAGCACCAGTCCTTTTGCTTCTTCGGTGGTGTTGGTGAAGAAGAAGGACAGCACATTGAGAATGTGCATTGATTACAGGGCCTTGAATAAGAAGACCATGAAGAACAGGTACCCCATACCACAGATAGATGAGCTGATGGATGAGTTGAGAGGAGCACAATTCTTCTCAAAGATCGATTTGAGATCCAGGTACCACCAGATTCGCGTGAGGGAACAGGACATTCCCAAGACCGCTTTCAGGTGCCATTACGGCCACTTTGAGTTCTTGGTTATGCCTTTTGGGCTAACCAATGCCCCAACTACTTTCCAGTCATGCATGAACCATATCTTCCGCAGTCATCTGAGGAAGTTTGTGTTGGTCTTTTTCGACGATATACTGATTTACAGCAGGACTTGGGAGGAGTATCTCCAACATATAGAGGCAGTACTGCATATCTTGGAGGAGCAACAATTTTATGCTAAGCTCTCCAAGTGTGAGTTTGGATTGACGAAGATGTTGTATTTGAGACACATCATAGGAGTGGATGGAGTGAGGGTCCACAAGGAGAAGATCAGGGCCATCAGAGATTGGCAGGAGCCGAGAAATGTGACGGAACTTTGAGGATTTGTTGGCATGTGCACATATTACAGGAAGTTCGTCAAGAGTTTCTCTCAGCTCGCTGCACCCCTTACAGATTTGACGAAGAAGGGGGCATTCAGTTGGTCAGATACAGCGCAGTGGGCCTTTGACAGGCTCAAGGAGGTTATGAGCAGCTGCCCAGTGCTTGCGTTGCCAGATTTTACGCAGCCTTTTGTTTTGGAGTGTGATGCGTCGGGAGGGGATCGGCGCAGTTTTGATGCAGGAAGGCCACCCTATAGCCTATGAGAGCCGGAAGCTCCGTCCTCATGAGCGGTTGTATCCTATATACGACAAGGAGATGCTGGCCATTATGCATGCATTGGCTAAATTCCGACAGTACTTGGTGGGTAACAGGTTTAGGGTGAGGACTGATCACAACAACCTCAGGTTCTTTTTGGAGCAGAAACAGCTACAGGAGAGGCAGCAGAAGTGGATCAACAAGATCCAGGCTTATGACTTTGACATTGAGTATGTCAAGGGGAAGAACAACGTGGTAGCTGATGCACTTTCACGTAGACCAGCCACGTTGTCTCTGATGAGTTTGGATACGGATTGGAGGGCTCGACTCTTGGTGGAGTACTCCAAAGACAGATTTGCCTGTGAGGTTCTGGATGGTCAGGTGACAGATGACAGGTACAGGGTGATAGATGAGATCATCTATTACAGAGATAGGATCTTCTTGACTGAGGGCTCCCAGCTCAAGAAGAAGATACTTTAGGCGTCATATGATTCACCATTGTCCGGCCATCATGGGTTTACCAAAACCTACCGGACCATCAGAGAGAGGTTCTCTTGGAAGGGCCTCAAGGAGGACGTGCTCCAACATATCAGGGAGTGTGAGGTTTGCCAGAGGAACAAGGGAGAGATGAGCCATCCCGCAGGTCTGTTGCAGCCTCTTCCCATTCCGGAGGGGAAATGGGAGAGCATATCGATGTATTTCATCACAGGATTGCCCATGGTGCAGGGCAAGGACTATATATACGTCGTCGTTGATTGGCTGACGAAGTACGCACACTTTTTCGCCATATCCGCACACTATTCAGCAGCACAGGTGGTGGAGCTGTTCTTCAGAGAGATCTTCAGGTTACATGGTCTTCCCAAGACCATCATCAGTGATAGGGACAACCGCTTTATGGGCGGATTCTGGCAGGAGCTTTTCCAGCTGGTGGGGACAGAGTTGACACCGAGCACCAGCTACCACCCACAGACAGACGGGCAGATAGAGATAGTTAACAAGTGGCTGGAGGGCTACTTGCGTAACTATGTTAGTGGGCAACAGAGAGCGTGGCTGAAGTGGCTGCATCTAGGGGAGTACTGCTACAACAACACACATCACATGTCCATCGGTATGTCTCTGTTTTATGCTTTGTATGGATACCATTCTTTATCTTTTGCTGATGTGATGTTTGGTGCCAGCAAGGCTCCGAGAGCCAAAGATTGGATCCAAGAGAGTCAGGACATTCTCCGAGCTCTCAAGGATAACATGACTATAGCACAGAACCAGCAGAAGCTGTATGTCGACAGGGGTCGGATGGAGAGACAGTTCGAGGTAGGGGACTTGGTCTACCTACGTTTGTAGCCGTACCGACAGTCGTCACTGAAGCAGAAGGGAGCTGAGAAGCTCAAGCCCCGTTTTTATGGGCCATACAGGGTGATACGCAGGGTTGGACAGGTTGCTTATGAGTTGGAGCTGCCCCAAGGCAGCAAAATTCATAACATTTTTCATGTATCATGCCTGAAGAAGGCATTGGGGCAGCAGGTGACAGTGACAGAGGAGCTACTGCCAACAGATGATGAGGGGCATTTGTTGTTACAACCAGAGGCCATTATTGATACCAGGGAGAGGCAACTGCAGAACAGGGCAATCCGGGAGTTCTTGGTGAGGTGGAAGAATTTGCCGGATGAGGATGCCACTTGGGAGAGTGAGAAGATCTTGCAACATCCATCACTACAGTTGCTTGGGGTCAAGCAACATTTTGCCGGGGGAGACTGTAATATTCCCAATTAGCAATGGCTAATTGGAATATTCGATTTTGGTCAATTTTGCCTTCTGTAGTTAGATTATAAATAAAAGTGAGTATAGGGGGACATAGCTCACTCAAAAAATAAAAAGTGCACTCCCTAGTAGACACACGTTGTAACTTAAGTGAGCCAAGGGGGCCAAGAGACCACGTAGAGAGGGGGCCCATGTAGACCACATGGAGGGACTGCGCAGGCCAAGATGGAGCACGTGGCAAAGGGAGGCTACGTTGGAGGAGGTGAGCCTTAGGGTTTGAGAGAGGCTAACGCTATATAGAGAGGCCTCCTCTGTTGTGATGTTGATCTTTGTGATATTGTTTGGTGTTTAAACTACTTGAGCTTATATCTGGTTGTTTAGCTAGTTTGCGGCACTGTTTAGTGCACCGAGTGTCTCCGTTCGGAGATCTCATCCTCAGCTCCGGGGGACTTCGAGTGCCTGATCGGGTGAGGTTGTCCCATCAGTATTTTGCAGGAGGATTGGAGTTTGGATTTTGCGGAGGAGCAGTGCATCCATAGACTGCACAGTCCTGAGAGGGAGGACGCAGTCCATTTCTGGGGAGCTCCGGATTGGGTTTCTTTCGGAGGTTTTGAGCTTGGAGATTGAGCAAGGGGCCAGCCCTTGCTTGTGGGAGGATTTTGGCAGAGTTTGTGGCCGTATTTTGGTGGTTTCCATTCAGCCTCAACGCAGAGCCTTGGAGGATAGCATAGATCCTCAAGGGGGTGATTTTCGAGGGTGTGTCATTTCAGAAATGCTTTCTGGGCTTTTCTGGGTTTGGTGAGTAGAGGCTGATTCTAGAGTTTCAGCTTATTCCGAGTAGGGGAGTAGCCCCAGATACTCATCTCGTTCCAGTAGTAGTAGCTACACAACAGTTTTCCCAGCTGCTAGGACGCAGATCAGAGAGCAGCCATTCCATCAGCATTTTGCGAGTATTTCTTCACTTGCCTTGAGCAAGTCTAGGTGCCATCACTCTGATCACCTATTGTACTCACTTATATTTCTCAGTATAATAAAATGGCTCAACATTCTCTTTGCATTCCTTGAGTATTAGTTACGTGTTCTATATATATGCTATTGTATGCTTGCACTACTATTATTTTTCGTACTTGAGCATTCCAGTACTATACCACTTGGTGTGTTTTCCCCATACTTTTAGACAGAGTCTGGAAAGTGCCAGATAGCCTCCAGATCTCACCCTCTTTTCAGAGGTGAAATATTTGGTAAATGCCCTCCCAGTCCATCTCGGGTTGGAGTTTGCTTGTGTTTTAGAGATATCCCTGAAACGGGATATTACATGAGGTTTCAGACCTCCAACTGACTTCGGGTCAGTTAAACTAACTTCTGGTTAGTATATGACTCTTTTGAATCCAAGTGAGGTTTTGGACCTCCAATTGACTTCGGGTTAGTATATGACTCTTTTGAATCCAAGAGAGGTTTTGAACCTCCAACTGACTTCGGGTCAATTAAACTAACTTCGGGTTAGTATGAGACTCCTTTGAGTCCTGTAGAGGTTTCAGACCTCTAAGCTGACTTTGGGTCAGCCGGACGTGATGTCTTTGTGACTCACCATTTGAAATAAAGAGCCAGCAAAGCAAGTTACGACAGGATGACGCACGATGTTTGGATGACATTGGTGGATGGAGTTCTCCCTAGTTGAGTGGAAGTCTTAATTTTGGGCAACTAGGTCCAAACTCCATGTTGTACTGCTCAGATGATGATGCCAACATTTTTATTGGATTCCTCTTTCGGAGAGGTGCAAGATTGATCTAAAGATCATCTTGATCGGATGAGCAAAATATTTATTTTGAATTTATTCCACTTATGTGCAAGGTCGGCCAGAATTGTAATGTAGGCTTGAGTGCCTCAACAGATGTGTCACATACCCTCACAGATGGATATAAATTGGAGAGACTTGGAGGTCATTTTATCATCATCTCATCACACACATTCCTCATGATCTGATTGCTTCGTTCAGCCTAGAAGATGCTTCTCTCTCTCCCACATGTAAATATGGATGTCGTAAATCTGGATGATGCCGGAAATGGATGTCGTAAATCTGGATGATGTCGGAAATGGATGCCGTAAATCTGGACGCTGTAAATCTGAATGATGTCGGAAATGGATGCTGTAAATCTGGATGATGCCGAAAATGGATGTCGTAAATATGGATGATGCCCTAAATCCGGATGTCGGAAATATGGATGATGTGGGAAATCTGGATGTGGGATTCTTTTGTTGAATTATGTTGACTTTTGATGAGCTGTCTTTGAGGGCTGTGTGTGACACTTGGAGGGTTGGTTGACCTGAGAAAGACTTTGCTTGTTGAAGCATCTTGTTGACTGTCGTAACGCACATTATTCTACATCTTTGTTGGACAAAAACATATGTAAATCTGATCTATTTTATTGGCTTGTCTTTTGTTGATCTATTGGTATGTTCTATCAGCATTTTACTTTCATGTTTATGTGATTTCTACATTGTATCGGGCCCTAGAAGATTGAAGTAAATTTGAATTAAGCATAGAACATTCTGTCTATCCAAAATTTACAATCTCTTATCGACGACTAAGATTAAAAGACTGCTTGATCCGCGTCACTTAGAACATTTCAACACATGTTTAATTAATTCACTTTAATTTTTCTAATTTCCTAAGTTTAAACTTAGGGTCCTCATTAAATAAATTAATTATTTGAATAACTTTAACACCAAATGAAATTTCTCCAAACGCTTTCTGAGTTTTGGAGGTGATGTGTTTCTTAGCCCCTCTACAAAGTTTTAGGGCTAGAGCACACCCGATGGTACCCCAATACACAAAATCTCAACACTTTATACTTTTCTCCTTGACATATCAACAGCCGTGATTTAGTCTCTTATCGACGACTTAGAATAAAAGACTGCTTGATCTGCGTCACTTAGAACATTTCATCACATGTGTTGAATTAATTCACTTTAATTTTTCTAATTCCCTAAGTTAGACTTAGGGTCCTCATGAAAAAAAATTAATTATTTTAATATCTCACACACCAGATGAAATTTCTCCAAACGTTTTCTGGGTTTTGGAGGTCTTGTGTGTCTTAGCCCCTCTGCAAAATTTCAGGGTTAGAGCACACCCGATGCTACCTCAAAATCTCAACACTCCCTCTTAGCACAAAGTGTGCTCTAGCAATACATCCACACCATGTATCACAAGATCTCAGCATCGGTCTCTACACTGCTGATGCTTGGTCTGCTGCCCTCCATCTACTACACTGCTGCTTTTTGTACAGCTGCCCATGTCACTGCCACTGACATTGCTACATCTGTACTGCAACTCCCTCTCAAATTGCTGCATCATGTTGCCCATAGCACTGCCATTGCTAACTGCTGCACTACAACTCAGTTGCTAAGAAGTAAGCAACTGAAGGACCCCTGCCCAATCATTGACAGATAAGTCGCGCTACATCTCATCACTAAAGCTTCCTTGACTGCTGCTCTGCGCTGTCCTCTTGAAGCTACTGTGTTGCTACAGCTGTGCACTGCGTAAGCACTGCCTCGCTGCGCTGTTGAAGTCCCATCAGTGTCTGTGCTGCTGCCTTTGTGCTGCTACTGCCTTTGCATTGAGCTACTCCCTCTACAACATCTCAACCCTGCCCTTTGCTTCACTGTGATCTTTTGCACCCACTGCTCCACTTGTCTAGCTACGGTCTTAAGGCTCTCGTAGCTCGTATGTGATCCAAGAGTTGGGCAGCTCAAGGATCTTGCCTTTTTTTTCGTCTGTAGCTACGCTACAGATCCATATCGCCCCACTTACGTGGCTCATGAGCACTCATGGCTACGTCATCATCACTCCCATCATCCTTTGTTGTTGCTGCCCTGGATTCAGAAGATCCTTTGTCCTTCTTAGGACAAGTGTTGGCGAAGTGTCCAAGTTCGCCACAGTTAAAGCACCGAACCTTGGATATGTCCCTCTTCTTCTAACCTTGCTGCCTTCGTTCCTTTGATGCAAGGGCTGCATCCTATTCTTCTTCTTTCTTCACCTTGACTGTTCCGCTGTCGCTGCTTTGCCTCTTGGTAAATCTCCTAATTTCCTCCTGACAGAGGATTTCCCACATGTTGGCCCAGGATGGTAACGTTGCCCTACCCAATATACTCTGGAAAAATGTTTCCCATTCCTTGGTGACTGCATTCAGGGCAGTCCTTACCAAGAGCCCTTCATCTGGAGTTGCACCCATGGCAATCAGTTGATCCCGGATAGTCTAGAGTCTGAAGAGGAAGGGATCTATCTCCTCACACTTCTGCATCTGGAATAACCACATCTGATTCTCTAGAAGCATTTTCTTTTGGACAGAGCCTCCCTAATACATCGTCTCCAAAGCAGTCCACATTTCATTTGTCGTGTTCTTCCTGACAATATGTGGCACAACGTGATCTTTGACTCCATCCATGATCAAACGCTTAGCCTGCGCTTGATTTTCCATGAATTTCTTCAGAGGATCTGGATCGGCAGGCACAACTAGGATATTCTTAGCATTGTCCTTGATGTTGTAGTCATCCAGGACTATCAGGATCCTGGCCCTCCAGATAACAAAGTTGGACATGCCGTCCAACCTGTCTTGATCTCTCAGTCCATGAGAGGCCATCTAGCTCAAATGTGTCAGAACAGATACTCTTCTCCCTCTTTTTGCTGCAACACTTAACATAAATATTGGATCTGGGTTTCTTGGCGATTAGAAAACCTCTATAGTAGCTGCTCTCTCCGACAACTGATTTCCCTCTCGAAAATCCTTAGCCATAACAACTGCACAATTCTCTACGATCACCCTCCTGATCAAATCTCAGATCTGTTTGGCGCAGATCTACTGAGTAACTGTCTTCCTCCCGCTCTTTGTCAACTTAGCTAGGCGCGATTCAGCATCGTCAAAATCTCCACCACATCAACAACTGCTAAAGATCTGAAGCCCTGCTTCCAGATCTCGACAATACTTCACAGCAACAGAAAAAAAAACTGGACTGCATCCCTCTGGCTAGCCTCTGCGTGAGCAGACTGGCTCAACGCAACCTCTGCGCAGCGCAGGCTGCTCCCGCGTCCCTGTGGAAGCACTGCGTTGTCTCTGCGTCACTCAGATGGGACTGTGTCAGTCCTTGCATAGCCTCTGATGGGACTGCGTCCTCCTGATGCTGCACTGCCCTCTCTGAATCTCTGTTGCTTTAGCTGCCTTCTGCAGCAAAAATTTCTTCAGCCGATTTTGTTGGAGATTCAACTTGATCTGCAATGCTCTGATACCATGTGAAAATTTCTTAACTAAGAAGCCCTATTGTCAAATCTCGATTTACTTCTCCTACTTGATTAAAAATACAAGTTATTAATCTGAATATTCAGAATTAACATCAGAGTAAATACAATTAACAACCTACACATACAGATCATTTACTGAATAGAACGCTCATTTGACAAAGTGACACAGATTTTTTGGACAAATGTCCATGGAAAAACCCAATGTGGGAAAATCAGTGCAGCAGATATGAGGGTTTATTATTATAAAGCAATAGTTTCTGAGTACATCTAGGGTGCCATAAACTTGGTTGACCCAATAGAGAAAACCTCGGAAATCAAAGAATATCTGAGATATACCTCACTATCGCAAGTCTCAGCTGATCCAGATGAGCAACTGGTGAAACCCTAGCTGGCTCTGTGCAACAACTGCGTAAACCTGCGTAGCCTGGGCTGAGGAACTGCGTCACCCTAGCTTTGCGTGGATCTGCTTCTATTGGATCTCGGTTTTAGCCCAGTTGGCTAAGAAACCCCTCTTTCGATAGAATTTTGGACTTTTGGTTGATGTTGTTGCACTGCCTCTGTGTGGGCCTGCGTCACCCTCTTGTGGGGCTGAGTCACTCCCTCTGATGGCTACGCTGCCTCCACTGCATCTCTGCTTCCCTTGCTCTGCACTGTACTCTTGGCCCTCCTGACCAATCACTGCATCTGCCCCTCGCTGCAACTCTAAGTCACTCAGATCTGATCTTCGTCCGAGCACTGCTCTGTCAGAGGAATTCAATCTCTTAGACTCTTTGTGTGTGTCTCCAACTGACCCCAAGCCTTTCCTTTATACTTTTCTCGTTGACATATCAACGACCGTGATTTAGTCTCTTATCGACAGCTTAGATTAAAAGACTGCTTGATCCATGTCACTTAGAACATTTCATCACATGTGTTTACTTAATTCACTTTAATTTTTCTAATTCCCTAAGTTAGACTTAGGGTCCTCATTAAAAAAATTAATTATTTTAATATCTCACACACTAGATGAAATTTCTCCAAACTCTTTCTGGGTTTTGGAGGTCTTGTGTGTCTTAGCCCCTCCACAAAATTTCAGGGCTAGAGCACACCCGATGCTACCTCAAAATCACAACACTTTGCTGGTTGGAAACTGGGGCCTTCTGGCCTTCGGAAAATCTCTCCGGGATCTGGAACTGACCTAATTCTGTCTCCTCAGCAAAAATACGAAGCCCTCTTAGGCTCTGCGCAGTGCCTGCATAGCCTCTGCATCACTGGCTCTGCGCTGCCTTTGTGGCTCCCACTGTTTCCTCTGCTATGCACTCTCCGGATTAGGAATGCTTCCAACCAGAATTACTGTCCCTCTTGGCAAAATATCTCTTGATCGAAGTTTCCTCTGAGTACTGCTCACTTCAGAAATTCGATCTCTTAATCCTTAAGCGTTTCGTGTGTTTTCCAAATGACCCTTCAAGCCCTTCTTATAGTCTTCTGTAATATTCCTAATTAGCATTGCTAATTGGAATATTTCATTTTTGTATAATTTTGCCGCTTTAGCTAAAAATAATAAATAAAGTGAGAAATAAGGGGGGGCATCTCACTTTAATAAAATAAAGTGATTTCCTAGTTGATGGACGTTGTAACTTAAAGGGGTGGCCTTGGGGGTCCACACGCACATGAGGAGGCCTCACGCTGACCCAAAGGTGACTGCGCAGGTCAAGGAGGGTGAAGGACGCAGTTAGGGTTTTTGGAGGCTAGCATTATATAAGGTGGGGTTTTCCTCTATTTGGTATTGTTGATATGATGTGTGTGAGAGCTAGACTTACATGCCTTGACCTTAGCCGGTTGTTTAGTCGATGCAAGCCTTTATTTAGTGCAAAGCGTGTCTCGGTGGAGAATCTCACGCAGCTCACGAGGGGACTTCGGTGCACAGCTCGAGCAAGGTTTTCCTTCGTTCGGTTGGTGATTTGCGGTGGATTTCTAGTGGACGGTTTTACGGAGGACTGCCCCTTTTGTATTGCGCGGTCTAGGAAGACGCGGTCGACTAGGAGGATGCGGTTTTGATGACGAGAGTTGTTGTGTAGGATTTGGCGGTGATTGACATTTTCCCGGCCTTGAGGGAGATTGCTATTCCATCAGGAGGATTTTTGAGTGGATTGACCCCTTTCGGCGTTTCCACTGGGTTTCCACCTGTCTTGTTCCTGGGAGAGACAGCGTTTTCTCTAGAGGGGGTTTATTTGGTGGATTTTCGGAGGTGGAGCATTTGCTTCACGGTTTCTGGGTTTTGTCCGGAGGGTTGAGTTCAGCTAGCCTTCCAGTTTTCAGCTCATTCCGGTGAGGGGATCAGCCCCTAGTTCCAGTACATTGCAGCAGCAGTTTTCTACGGCAGTTTCTCCAGTCAGCTAGGACGCAGTCTCTGTTGCAGCCATTTCTTATTCTGAGAGGGTCTCCACTTGCCTAGAGCAAGGATAGGTGCACTCATTCTGATTATCTTGTACCCATATACATATATTCTCGGATTAATAAAATGGCTTAGTGTTCTGGCATTTTATGTGTATTTGTTCCATATTCTAGTTCCGGCATTTTGTTCTATATAGCTGCTTGTTGTTTTTCTGTGTATTACTGTTTATTTCCCGTTGGGGATATTACAGTGGTATCAGAGCATAGTTCTGGCTCAGCCTGTGGTGCTAGCAGTCTATGACGCCCGGGGATAATCCCTACTTTGACCGGAGGAGACACAGAGACGTTGAGGGTAGGTGGAAGTTTCCCTTCGGGGGGAGGGATTCTGATCAGGAGCCACCTGAGACAGATTCAGAGGGGGAGCAGCCTGTGAGGGACACAGAGCAGCGGGACCCGATGGCAGACGCAAAGAGGAAACTGGATGCACTCCTCCATCACGTGCAGGAGATATCACAGAGGCTCACGGCCGTAGAGGTAGGACAGAGAGAACCCCCTAGGGTTTTCCAGGTCGGTGAGGGATCGGGTATGTCTCACCACGTACCAGTGCATGATGCTATCCCCATTGTGACGGCTCAGGCACCCACGCGATCCACTATGCCCACTTTCTTGCCAGAGGACACAGGGGCAGGAGTACAGGGAGGTGCACGGAGGGATATTCCAGCACCCACGCGACCCACCATGCCTACCTTCCTGGCAGAGGACGCAGGGTCAGCAGCGCAGCGAGAGATGGATCCGGCTCGGATGGCAGGTGTTTTTGCAGAGTATCAGGCTTACGGACAGGCATTCATGGATTCTCTCACCTTCAGCGAGTATCTCAAGGTCCAGTATGGCATTAGATCCCGTGATCATCACCAGGGGCACAAGCATCACCGTGATGACCACCGCGCAGCTAGCAGATTCCATTTGCCCACGTTTGATGGCTCATCAAACAGTTCGGCAAAGTCCTGGGTGGAGAAGCTGGACATCTATTTCCAGCTTAACCAGATGTCGCAGTCAGAGGCCATTAAGGTGGCAACATTGCATTTGGATGGTGAGGCCCAGGATTGGTGGTTCCATGGGATGGCGACACTCGGGCATTCCACAGTGACGACATATGCCGAGTTTACCCGGAGGGTGGTAGAGCGCTTTGACAGGAGGGATCCGGAGCAGCATTTTGTTGAGCTGACCAAGCTCAAACAGACTGGGAGTGCAGAGACATACATTTCAGACTTCTTGAGGATTTCGGGGATGGTACCTGATTTATCGGCAGCTCGGATGGTTTGCATGTTTGTGGGGGGGCTGTCAGAGCCACTTCGTAGCCTAGTCCTGTCGAACAGACCGGCTACCCTTCAGGATGCCATCAGCAGGACTCGGGACTTACAGGATGTCTTACCCAGGACTCGGACACCTTATCCCCAGAGACAGGCCTTCCAGCCTAAGGGTAAGGACACGAGGGCTCCGCCTCCCAAGGCGAATCCTGGACGAGGGCGGTTTGATGATGAGGCCAGGAGAGAGCTGAGGAGGAAGCGGTTGTGCTTCACTTGCCAGTAGCCATGGGCGCCGGGACACAGGTGTGCGGCAGGGAAGGCACATTTCATAGAGGTCTTCTCCGAGAGTCGAACAAACCGGCTACCCTTCAGGATGCCATCAGCAGGACTCGGGACTTACAGGATGTCTTACCCAGGACTCGGCCACCTTATCCCCAGAGACAGGCTTTCCAGCCTAAGGGTAAGGACACGAGGGTCCCGCCTCCCAAGGCGAATCCCGGACGAGGGCAGTTTGATGATGAGGCCAGGAGAGAGCTGAGGAGGAAGCGGTTGTGCTTCACTTGCCAGGAGCCATGGGCACCGGGACACAGGTGTGCGGCAGGGAAGGCACATTTCATTGAGGTCTTCTCCGAGAGCAGTGGAGAAGAGGATGATGGGGATGATGTGGAGGCAGGAGATTGTTATGCGGCGCAGAGTACCTTACCACCTCCACCACCCGCAGCAGGTGGGGCATCGTTTGCACCCACTGGGGGAGCTCTAGCCGCATTGCGGGGAGTTCCCAAGTACTTGACACTGCGCGTACGGGGGACAGTGCGCGGACAGCGGGTTTCAGTCTTAGTTGATAGTGGGGCCACCCACAATTTTATTGATGCCCAGATGGTTGAGTGGAGAGGCATACAGACAGAGGGCTTTGATGGGTTTTCTGTTTTGGTCCCAGGAGATCAGACCATGGCATGTGCTCGATATGTTCCGGAGTTATCAGTGACGATGGGCACTTATACATTGACAGATCACTTCTTTGTGGTGGACATTCCGGACACCAACCTGATATTGGGTGTTCAGTGGCTTATTACTCTAGGGAAAGTCACGACAGATTGGAAGGCCCTAGAGATGGAGTGGGATGATCCCAAGACGGGGAGGCATGAGAAGATACGGGGGCAGCACACATACCCACCTCAGACGGTGTCGGCACACAGTATGGAGGCGACCTTCCGCAAGGGAGATATAGAGTGGGCGGTAGAGTTGCGGGCTTCAGAGGCAGTGGATACAGGGCAGACAGTGCATCCTGATCTACAGTCTATTCTCGACAGGTATGCAGTGGTTTTCGGGGATATTCCACCAGGGCAGCCACCGGATCGGGGGTTTGAGCACACGATAGAGCTTGAGCAGGGGATACAGGCCGTGATTACCACACCGTATAGGCATCCCAAGGCCTATCGGGACGAGATAGAGCGGGCTATCCAGGAGTTGCTGGCCCTTGGTCACATTCGGCCCAACACGAGTCCTTTCGCTTCTTCTGTAGTGTTGGTGAAGAAGAAGGACGGCACATTGCGCATGTGCATTGACTACAGGGCTCTGAATAAGAAGACCCTGAAGAACAAGTACCCCATCCCCAGGATCGATGAGCTGATGGATGAGTTGAGAGGAGCATGGTTCTTCTCGAAGATTGACTTGAGATCCGGGTACCATCAGATACGCGTGAGGGAACAGGACATTCCCAAGACCGCTTTCAGGTGTCACTATGGGCACTTTGAGTTTCTGGTCATGCCATTTGGGCTGACCAATGCACCTGCTACCTTCCAGTCTTGCATGAACCACATTTTCAGGGGTCATCTGAGAAAGTTTGTGCTGGTTTTCTTTGATGACATACTTATATACAGCAGGACTTGGGAGGAGCACCTCCAGCATATTGAGACAGTCTTGCACATCTTGGAGGAGCAGCAGTTCTATGCCAAGCTCTCCAAGTGTGAGTTCGGGTTGACAAAGATGTTGTATCTGGGACACATTATAGGAGTGGACAGGGTGAGAGTCCACGAGGAGAAGATCAGGGCCATCAGAGATTGGCCAGAGCCGCGGAATGTGACGGAGCTTCGAGGATTCATTGGCATTTGCACATACTACAGGAAGTTCGTCAAAGGCTTCTCTCAGCTTGCTGCACCTCTCACAGATTTGACGAGGAAGGGGGCATTCAATTGGTCGGACACGGCACAGCGAGCTTTTGACAAGCTCAAGGAGGTGATGAGCAGTTGTCCTGTATTAGCGTTGCCAGATTTTACGCAGCCCTTTGTCCTAGAGTGTGATGCATCCGGAGAGGGGATTGGTGCAGTTTTGATGCAGGACGGTCATCCGATTGCTTTTGAGAGCCGGAAGCTCCTTCCCCACGAGAGGTTGTATCCCATATACGACAAGGAGATGCTGGCCATCATGCATGCATTGGCCAAATTCCGGCAGTACCTGGTGGGTGGCAGATTCAGGGTGAGGACAGATCATAACAGCCTGAGGTACTTTCTGGAGCAGAAGCAGTTGCAGGAGAGGCCGCAGAAGTGGATCAGCAAGATCCAGGCCTATGACTTTGACATAGAGTATGTCAAAGGGAGGAATAACGTGGTAGCTGATGCCCTTTCTCGTAGACCGGCCACATTATCACTCATGAGTTTGGACGCTGATTGGAGGGCTCGACTGTTGGTTGAGTACTCCAAGGATAGGTTTGCATGCGAGGTTCTGGATGGGCAGGTAGCAGATGACAGGTACAGGGTGGTCGATGAGATCATCTATTACAGGGACAGGATCTTCTTGACTGAGGGGTCTCAGCTCAAGAAGAAGATACTCCAGGCTTCACATGATTCACCATTAGCGGGCCATCAGGGGTTCACCAAGACATACAGGGCTATTCGGGAGAGGTTCTCATGGAAGGACCTCAAGGAGGACGTACTCCAGCATGTCAGGGAGTGCGACGTTTGCCAGCGAAACAAGGGAGAGATGAGCCATCCTGCAGGGTTGTTGCAGCCTCTTCCCATTCCGGAGGGGAAATGGGAGAGCATATCGATGGACTTCATCACGGGGTTGCCCACGGTGCAGGGCAAGGATTGCATCTTCGTAGTCGTTGACCGGCTGACGAAGTATGCCCATTTTTCGCCATATCCGCACATCACACAGCAGCGCAGGTGGCTGAGCTGTTCTTTAGGGAGATTTTCAGATTACATGGTCTACCCAAGACCATCGTCAGTGACAGGGACAACCGCTTCATGGGCGGATTCTGGCAGGAGCTCTTCCGATTAGTGGGGACCGAGTTGACACCGAGCACTAGTTATCACCCCCAGACGGACGGGCAGACAGAGATAGTTAACAAGTGGCTGGAGGGCTACTTGCGTAACTACGTCAGTGGACAACAGAGGGCATGGCTGAAGTGGCTGCATTTGGGCGAGTACTGCTACAACACAACGCATCATATGTCTATTGGTATGTCACCTTTCTATGCTTTATATGGATATCATTCCTTATCTTTTGTGGACATGATGTTTGGTGTTAACAGGGCTTCGAGAGCCAAGTTATGGATCCAAGAGAGCCAAGATATCCTCCGAGCTCTCAAGGACAACATAGCCACAGCACAGAATCAGCAGAAGTTGTATGCTGATAAGGGTCGGGTGGAGAGACACTTTGAGGTAGGAGACTTGGTCTACCTACGGCTACAGCCATACCGACAGTCTTCGCTCAAGCAGAAGGGGGCGGAGAAGCTGAAGCCCCGCTTTTATGGGCCATACAAGGTGATACGCAGGATCGGGCAGGTTGCGTATGAGTTGGAGCTGCCCCAAGGCAGCAAGATTCATAACATCTTTCATGTATCATGCCTGAAAAAGGCACTGGGCCAGCAGGTGACAGTCACAGAGGAGCTACCACCCACGGATGATGAGGGGCATCTGGTGTTGCGGCCGGAGGCTATTATTGACACTAGGGAGAGGCAACTGCGGAGCAGGAAGATCAGGGAGTTCTTGGTGAGATGGAAGAACTTGCCGGATGAGGATGCCACTTGGGAGGATGAGAGGATCTTGCAGCATCCATCACTTCAGTTGCTTGAGGACAAGCAACGTTTTGCCGGGGGAGACTGTAATATTCCTAATTAGCAGTGCTAATTGGAATATTTCATTTTTGTTTAATTTTGCCGCTTTAGCTAAAAATAATAAATAAAGTGAGAAATAAGGAGGGTCATCTCACTTTATAAAATAAAGTGCTTTCCTAGTTGATGGACGTTGTAACTTAAAGGGGTGGCCTTGGGGGTCCCCACGCACATGAGGAGGCCTCACGCTGACCCAAGGGTGACTGCGCAGGTCAAGGAGGGTGAAGGACGCAGTTAGGGTTTTTGGAGGGAGCTAGCATTATATAAGGTGGGGTTTTCACTCTATTTGGTATTGTTGATATGATATTGATATTGAGAGCTAGACTTCTGTCTACTTCAGTACGCCGGTTGTTTAGTCGGTCTGCAGCACTGTTTAGTGCAAATTGAGTGTCTCCGGTCGGAGATCTCACCCTTGGCTCCGGGGGACTTCGAGTGCCTGCTCGAGCAAGGTTTTTCCTTCAGTTTCAGTTGGTGATTTGCAGTGGATTTCTAGTGGACGGTTTGCAGAGGAGTTGCCCCTTTTTGTGACTGCACAGTCTAGGAGAGAGGACGCAGTCCCAGCTAGGGAGGACACAGTTTTGTTGAGCAGAGTTGTTGTGTGGGGATTTTGCAGTGATTTCAGCGTTCTCCAGCCTTGAGGAGATTGCTATTCCATCCGGAGGATTTGCAGGTGGATTCAGCCCTTTTCCCAGCGTTTTCTTGGGCTTCTGCGCTGTTCCTGGGAGAGACAACGTTTTCTCTGGAGGGGGTTTATTTGGTGGTTTTTCGGAGGTGGAGTATTTGCTTCACGATTTCTGGGTTTTGTCCGGGGGATTGAGTTCAGCTAGTCTTCCAGTTTTCAGCTCATTCCGGTGAGGGGATCAGCCCCTAGTTCCAGTACCTTGTAGCAGTTGTTTTACGGCAGTTTCTCCAGTCAGCTAGGACGCAGTCTCTATTGCAGCCATTTCTTATTCTGAGAGGGTCTCCACTTGCCTAGAGCAAGGATAGGTGCACTCCTTCTGATTATCTTTGTACCCATATGCATATATTCTCAGATTAATAAAATTGCTTAGTGTTCTGGCATTTTATGTGTATTTGTTCCATATTCTGGTTCCGGCATTTTGTTCTATATAGCTGCTTGTGGTTTTTCTGTGTATTACTGGTTATTTCCCGTTGGGGATATTACATCTTCTCTTTGAAACTTCAACGACTAAGATTAAATCTCAAGTCAGTGGATAAAAATTAAATTTTGACTTGATCTGCTTTTTCTAGAACGTTCACATGCATATTCTATTAATTCACTTTAATTATTTTATTTTCCTCAGTTTAGACTTAGGCTCCCTTTATAATAATTATTTTTTTCAATAAAATAAAATCTGGGCGGAATTTCCCAAAACAATATATGGGTTATCTGGAATACTTGTGTCTAAGCCTCCCTACAAATTTTGAGACTTAGAGAACATCCGATGCTACCTGAAATCAACACCTATGCGCAGTCACTGCATCAGCGTAAGTAGTACTGCGTCCCACAAACTCGGAATTGCTTCTCCTCTCGCTATCTTGCCAGTTGCTGTTTGGGAAATGGATCCTCTTGGCCTTCGGACTCTCTCCCGCTTCTGGCACTGAATCACTGCTTGTTCGCAGCAAAATAAAAAATCTCCTCTAAAGCATTGCGCTACCTCTATGTGGCTCTGCGCTGCCTCTATGTTGCACTGCACAGAGCCAGGGTAGCGCACTGTTTTAGCTGAGGAGGGTGACTCATTCCTTATTTTGGGCTTAGCTAGCTTGCTTAGAGCAAGCCCAGATGCACACATTCCAACACCTTATTTGTACACCCTTATTCAAGTAAAAAAAAGGTTGAGGAGTTCAATTTTGGTGTAAAACTGTGCATCTGATTTATATTTCTGTTTGTGTGATTTTATGTCTATAAATGCCTGTTATTTACTGAAATTTCCTTAGGGATATTACAGAAAAATCATATTTTTGGGTTGGATGACCCACCTTCAAACATATGATCATGACAAATGAGTGAGGGTACACAACAACTGTGTAATATTCCCAATTAGCAGCAGCTAATTGGAAATATTAATTTTGATCAATTTTGCCTTATATAATTAAATTATAAATAAAGGTGAGTAGAGGGGGACATAACTCACTCTAAAAATAAAGTGCACTCCCTAGTAGACACAACGTTGTAACTTAAGTGAACCAAGGGGGGCAAAAGGACCACGTAGGGAAGGGGCCCACGTGAACACTTGGAGAGACAACGCAGGTTGAGTTGGCAGCGTGGGGGCTAAGGAGGCTACGTTGGATGAGAGGCCTAAGGTTTGAGAGAGAGAGGCCAACGTTATATAAGGAGGAGAGCCTCCTCATTTGGAGCATTCTGTTGTTGATGATATTGAGCTGGTCGTTTCGACTTCTTGAGCACGCTGGCTGTTTAGCCTGTCTGCAGCACTGTTTAGTGCATTGAGTGTCTCCGGTCGAAGATCTCGCCCTTAGCCCCGCGGGACTTCGAGTGCCTGCTCGTGCAAGGTTATTTCTTCAGCATTTTGCAGGAGGTTTTGGTGTTTGGGTTTGTTGCGGAGCTGAGCATTCATAGAGACTGCGCAGTCACTGAGAGGGAGGACGCAGTCCATCTAGGAGGTGTTTCGGATCGGGGTTTTTGCGGGAGATTTGAGCCGAGATTTTGAGCAGAGGATCAGCCTTTGCCTTTGGGAGGATTTTTGTGGAGTTTGAGGCGGTATTTCAGTCATTTCCATTTAGCCTCTGCGCAGAGCCTTGGAGGCCAGCGTAATTCCCTGAGGAGGCATTTTCTGGTGATTTTCGGGGATTGGCCATTTTTGATATGGTTTCTGGGTTTTATCCGGGTTGGTGAATAGAGGAGGTTTGCAGATTTTCAGCTCATTCTGGCAAGGGGATCAGCCCCTAGTCTTTAGTTCATTCCAGCAGTAGCAGCTACATTGCAGTTTTCCAGCAACTGGGACGCAGTTCATAGAGCAGCCATTTCCTGTATTTTTTGAGAGAGTTTCTTCACTTGCCTTGAGCAAGATTAGGTGCCATCACCCTGATCACCTATGGTACTTCATTATATTTCTCAGATTAATAAAATGGCTCAACATTTCCTCTCTATGTTTTCTGGATGAGTTGCCGTAATTTCTTTCTCTGTTGTTATATGTCTGCTGCACTGTTATTTATTTATATTTCTGAGCATTATAGTTCTATACCACTTGGTGTGTTTATCTTTCACTCTTAGACAGAGTCTGGAAAGGGCCAGGTAGCCTCCAGATCTCGTCCTCTTTCAGAGGCGGAATATCCGATAAATTCCCTCCCAGTCCATCTCTGGTTGGAGTTTGCCGTGTTTTAGAGATATCCCCGAAACGGGATGTTACAGTGGTATCAGAGCATAGATCTGGCTCAGCCTGTGGTAGACACAGAACACGAGGAGCCTGTGATAGATGCAGAACAGGAGGAGCCTGTAGACATAGAGCAGGAGGAGCCGATGGCAGGTGATGATGATGCGAAGAGATTTGGGGAGATGCTCCTCAACTCAGTATAGGATCTGTTGAGGCAGATTGAGGTGATGGGGCAGAGATTCACCGCTGTGGAGGCTAGACAACGTGAAACGCCAAGGGGTTTCCAGATTGGCGAGGGATTAGGCACATCCCACCATTGGCCGGAGCATGATGCCACTCAGCATATGGCATCACATACACCCACACGTTCCACTATGCCTACTTTTTTGGGTGCAGACACAGGGGCAGGAGCACAGCAGGAGCCAGAGCCTGGCCACATGGGTGATTATTTCGCCGAGTATCAGGCATATGGGCAGGAGTTCAGGGATGCCCTTCCATTCAGAGATTTTGTTCAGCTCCAGTGGGATAGCAAACCCCGCAACTTTCACAGTGGGAACAGACACTCACATGACGGGGGCTTGTAGCGAACAGTGGGCAGACTCCATTTACCGACATTTGACGGGTCATCCAAGCGTTTGGAAAAAGCTTGGGTGGAGAAGTTGGATACCTCTTTCCAGCTTGACCGAGTATCGGAGGGGGAAACCATCAAAATGGTTACCTCGCACTTGGAGGATGAGGGCACACAGAATTGCAGGGAGTTCGAGGATACACCTAGTGTGACACAGGACTCACCCTCATTGGAGACCTCCTTGACCGTGTCAGTTGATATTGTAGGGGAGAAGGTAGAGTCTACCCCAGTAGAGCCATCCATTGAGGGGATGACCGGAGTCGTGTCCGAGTCTTCGGGTGGTAGTAGCACACAACAGATGGGTGAGGTGTCAGGAGATGTATCCACCTTCGATGAGGCACTAGGAGATACAAAGGTATTGGATGATGGTCGTAGACAGCGGTATCATTGGCTTCGGGCAGACCTTCTAGTTTTGAAAGGGAAGGCCACGTCAGTGCGGGAGGCCATTTTGTTGTAGGACAGGAAGCTGGAGGGCATGAGAGTGGCTTGTGCCGAGTCGGCGGCCAAGTTGGCCTGCATTGGGGAATGACTGGATTCCCTGATGGTACAACCAGAGGGCACGTTGGAGCGTCAGATCATTCCCCTTCAGGCATGCATGTACGGGACTAGCAGTGTTGTTGGGTCACCTCTTCCCATTGGAGAGAGAGAGAGACAAAGTCACCTAGTCAGATCTCATACGTTGACTTGGTTAGCAGGATGAGACGATCGGGGTTGCACAGGGTGCAACATCCACATGTTGAGGTTGGATGGCGAGAGATTTTGAGTTGGTACCCGATGGAGTGGGTTATGGAGATGGTGGTGGACCCAAGTGTAGTTCAGCAGGAGTTTCCAGGTGCTGGGAATACAAGAACCCCAGATTGGCATTGGGATCTAGGCGGGAACACCTATCATTTCCCAGGCAGGTCGGTTGACTATGTCTTGGAGGGTACAGTTGGCCTAGCAGTAGAGCATGTGCATCCACTAGGGGAGTTTCGGTCAGCTCCAGTGGCCAACCAGTTTATGGGCAGACTCCCTAGGTTGTCTTGGTATGACACTTATACACGGGATCACGGGGTGGTCAACATACCTTGGTAGGAGCTTGTCGGAGGAGGTGGCATTGGCAGGCCACCAGATGGCGCCTTCTATGGGGCCAAGGATTCTTCACCTCTATGTGGGGCACAGAGGACACAGCGGAGCCGAGCAGTGGTGGTAACACTACTGACACATAGGGAGATTCACTTCTCAGACACCTCGATGAGGGTTTGGAGTGATGATCCATTCGTCGGCGGGTATAGTGATGCGATGGTGGAGACGATGATACCGATTGGGGGTAGTCTGACATGTAGAGGCACAGCTCTAGGTCATCACATCCAGGGATGTGTGGGAGCCTCTAACATTGAGCAGTGGACTACCGGTGGACATGGAGTTGCATGGTGGTGCACCGTAGTGTGTGGAACTGCATTGTGGAGTAGGAGTGTCCTACATCACATTGAGAGCACGCGGGGAGTGACCGATGCCTGGACACAGTCAGGGCACGAGATGGTACAGGGTGGTACAGCAGTAGCATGGGGTATCCAGCAGTATACAGGGGTATGCCTCAGTGAGCAGTGGCATGTCGAGGAGTACAGGGATGATCGGTGGTATGCGAGGGCGTATGGTGCTGCACAGCAGGGTCTTAGAGCATTGCCTCCAGGGAGACTCACGAACAGGGACACCGGGCTTACCTTTGGGGGTATTTCACCCAGGATCGATGGGGAGATAGATGAGCGATACTTGACGGCATCTGTGGGGACTCACGCACCTGACCCTCTTCTACATCACTCACGGGCACAGTTGATTTTATCGTTGTCCCTTGGCACCTTGGGCATGAGCAGCGGGGTACGCGAGGCTCACCCAAGATATTTGGATGACACTTAGCACACTAGGGGAGAGACTTCTCAGCAGTGGCACTCGGTCGGGGCGCTAGTTGACAACCACAGGCTAGGGGATGAGATGATCCTCTGCAGGGGTGGCACATTAGTCATCGCTGAGCCCACGCTTGGGGAGCGGGTCATGAGGGAGACATGCGTCACTTTCCCCTCAGGGCATGTCGAGATCATGCATGAGCAGAGGATACTGGGTACAACAAAGCTAGCATCCCAGTATGTGTCTGGGCTCCAGACATTGTATCGACACTTTATCGAGAGGGTGGATGGCATATTCAATGCAGATGAGGTGGTGGAGGTAGAACAGGAGGGCATTCCTTTTGTATGCCAAGGTGAGGACTCTTTTTCATATGAGTCCATAGGATCAGTTGAGGACGCTTCTGGGGAGCGAGAGCAGTCATGCAGAGATGGTGACAGTAGACCGAAGCTGCATTCCAGTGTGCAGGGTGAGCAGTTACGAGACTCTGCGGGAGATACTTTGGGTGAAGAGTCACTTGCGACGATTCAACTAGAGCAACAGGTGATGGAGCCTGAGTCGACAGAGGAGGACACTATTCACATCAGGCACGATATTCCTTTGGGGGAGAGCCAGATGGGTGCCCACATTGAGCCGATGAGGGATATGCGGCTAACATTGGGGTCAGCCATTGAGGTGGGGCAGTCAGATGCACTAACATCCAGTACGGTGATAGCAGTTGTAGATCCATATCCTCTGGAGGTGTTGGAGGTTGATGGGATTGTTCTGCAAGGGGCCAGTAGACAGCGGGAGCATGACATTCCTGATCAGGAGTGGGAGGAGCTGTTGGATATGGTGGAGCATCCATCTGTGGGTCGACACAGGGAAGAGGCGCAGATAGATGTACACGCAGTCAGCAGAGCTGCAGTGTTTTTAGTGGGTAGCACTCTCCAGGAGGACATCGATGGATCTTGCAGCATATCTTGCCCACTTTGGCCCATTATAGAGAGAGGAGCCTCCTTCTATAGGCAGCTTTCATTGGCAGACAGGGCAGAGTAGTCGGAGTTGATTAGAGGCTGGTGGCAACACTCCAGGCGTGTTCCGTATGCAGTTGTTGTTGCTACATCGAATTCTTCTTCTAGGATGGACTGGCGGGAGATCATGAGTTGGTACCCTCTTGATGGTACGATATTCTTTGTAGGGAGCACAGCGGAGCAGGGGCCCTTGGACATAGCAGATGTTACAGATTCCGGCTGGCAGGGGGGCACAGGTCGTCGTTTCTTCAGCACTCCATCCCGATTTCAGCAGAGCAGGATCAGCGTGGGATTGAGTCAGGACTTGGATTGGAGAGAGGTGATGAGTTGGTACACAGTTGATGGGACAACTTACATAGTCACAGATACAGTGCAGCAAGGGTCATGGTCTTCGCCTCTTAGAGCATCAGTCATAGCCAGAGGCAGTGCACAGTTCGGGCCGTGGGACTTGGGCTATTATTGGCCATGGTGGCGATGGGATCCGGGAGGATTGTTGGTTGGCTGGTACCGTGAGAGATCAGTTTGGGATCCTGGCATTGAGAGATCCCTTCATATCAGGGTGATGCACAGGACAGGGAAGATTCGGTGGCGCATCTGGGACCCAGGCACCTTTTTGCAGTGTTGGTGGGGAGCACCAGCTAGTGATAAGGCTTGTTTAGGCATTGCTTGAGGACAAGCAATTTTTGGCGGGGAGGACTGTAATATTCCCAATTAGCAGCAGCTAATTAGAAATATTAATTTTGATGAATTTTGCCTTATATAATTAAATTATAAATAAAGGTGAGTAGAGGGGGACATAACTCACTCTAAAAATAAAGTGCACTCCCTAGTAGACACAACGTTGTAACTTAAGTGAACTAAGGGGGGCAAAAGGACCACGTAGGGAAGGGGCCCACGTGAACACTTGGAGAGATAGCGCAGGTTGAGTTGGCAGCGTGGGGGCCAAGGAGGCTACGTTAGATGAGAGGCCAATGTTATATAAGGAGGAGAGCCTCCTCATTTGGAGCATTCTGGAGTTGATGATTTTGAGCTAGACGTTTGTCTTCTTGAGCACGTGGGCTGTTTAGCCTGTCTACAACATTGTTTAGTGCATTGAGTGTCTCCGGTCGGAGATCTCGCCCTTAGCCTCGGGGGACTTCGAGTGCCTGCTCGGGCAAGGTTAGATTTTCAGTATTTGTGAGTATTTTTGTTGTTTGGGTTTGTTGCAGAGCTGGAGCTTATAGAGACTGCGCAGTCACTGGGAGAGAGGACACAGTCCCTTTTGGAGGTGCTCCGGATTGGAGTTTCTGCAGGAGATTCAGCCGCGATTTTGAGCAGAGGGTCAGCCTTTGCCCACATGAGGATTTTTGGCGGAGTTTGAGGCAGTGTTTCAGCTATTTCCATTTAGCCTCTGCGCAGAGCCTTGGAGGCCAGTGTAATTCCCTGAGGAGGCATTTTCTGGTGATTTTTGGGGGTTGCCCATTTTTTATATGGTTTCTGGGTTTTGTCCGGGTTGGTGAATAGAGGAGGTTTGCAGATTTTCAGCTTATTCCGGCAAGGGGATCAGCCCCTAGTCTTCAGTTCATTCCAGCAGTAGCAGCTACATGGCAGTTTTCCAGCAGCTGGGACGCAGTTCATAGAGCAACCATTTCCTGTATTTTCTGAGAGAGTTTCTTCACTTGCCTTGAGCAAGATTAGGTGCCATCACCCTGATCACCTATTGTACTTCATTATATTTCTTAGATTAATAAAATGGCTCAGCATTTCCTCTCTATGTTTTCTGAATGAGTTGCCGTAATTTCTTTCTCTGTTATTATATGTCTGCTGCACTGTTATTTATTTATATTTCTGAGCGTTCTAGTTCTATACCACTTGGTGTGTTTATCTTTCACTCTTAGACAGAGTCTGGAAAGGGCCAGGTAGCCTCCGGATCTCGTCCTCTTTTAAAGGCGGAATATTCGGTAAATGCCCTCCCAGTGCATCTCTGGTTGGAGTTTGCCGTGTTTTAGAGATATCCCCGAAACGGGATATTACAAACTGGCTCAGGTGGCGGAGAATGGTAGCACATAATAGCTATCAGGTGGTTGCAAGGGGTTGCCGACTGCCAGCTGAAGACAAAACTAGGTGAAAATTTCTCTTGTAGGGGTCACCTATTGGTGGTGGGCAACAATATTTACACATAAATCAAAATACTATGTATATAATATTTAGATTGAAATATTGTTACAATCCAATTGAAAATTGTATTTGGACATATCCACATCTCTATAAGTTGTCAGTTATTAATTCTATGGAGTTGAGTGAGGTAACATACTAACAAGTCCTATCCATCTTAAATGATTGAAAAAATTATATATCAAGGGATTTGCTCTCTCTTGTCACTTGATATATCTAGGGTTAAGATGGATCCACACTAGTATTTAATAAAATTCAAGAAACACTATACATGAGAACAATAACCATCATCTTTATTTGTAGAGCCAATGAGATAAAGCATATTTTGTGTTCAAGATACATGTTTTTTAGCATGCTATGACGATGCTATAATCATATTAATTGATCATTACCTTGAACTGGATGTTTGTCATACTTTGGGTAATAAACACCGACCTTTTCTAGTTCAGGAGCCTGTTTTGCAAATTTTATAACTTGGATACATGATTCCTTCACCTTCTATTATTACAGCTATGCATCACAAGGATTTTCCATTCTGTGAATTGTTTATTGAAATTTAACTCAAATGCTGTGCTTGGAAGCAATAATAATCTAGTATAAGATATTTTGTGCCAATTTTGAAAATAATTTACTTTCCCAAAGCCAGGCTTGAAATTCCCTCGTTGAAGATAAAATTTTCAGCACTTAGAAGATTCATCTTTTTTTCTCTATCCTTAAATCACTTAAAATTCATTATTTACAGATGGCAGTTAGATGGACAAGTGGATATGGTATTGAGGAAGCAACACCTGTTGTTGAGTGGGGTTTTCAAGGAGAAGTGTCAATGTTCCTGTCACCAGCTGGAACATTGACATACACCCGTGACATGATGTGTGGTATAAAATGTCTCTCTTTGTTCTCTTCTATTTTGTAATGTGTTATTGACAAAATGATACAAGGGAAGTAAATCTTCATAGAAATAAAGAAGGATACTAGTGTCTCAATAATTTTTTGCAACACATTCTGTAGAACAACTTGGTTGTACCTTTATTGTCCTTTGTTAACATTTGGATGTGGACCATGAATTTTTATATCAAATTGATGTGTACCTGCTTTCTTCTGTCCCAAGGCTTAGACTCTGCTTAATAATGTATCCATAAGCCCTCAAGGCCTGGCACAAGTTGCAACTATATTAAAAATGTGTGACCCAAATTTGAACCCACAGCGATAATTTTGTAGTTTCCCTTGCCATATAATGTGTGTATCCACCATATTGTGTATGTTTGATACTGAAAAATCCTTGACCAGATTACATTACCATGCCTTTGCTATCAAAAGCATCTAGTTCATTCAAGTCCTACAGCAAGTCCTTTAATGTCAAAGAAATTTGTAATTACCTAGAAAAGATGCTTGGAGAACATCCTGCACTTGGCGAACCTTGTTCAGAAGATAGATGTCCTTGTCAGCCACCATATATATACAAATTGATTGCAAATTACGTTGTTCCTTTGAACTACACTGTAAAACAAAGATTAGTAGTAGCATGCTTTACTAATTGCTGTTAAGGAACAAAAATAGAACATCCACATTCAAGCTGTAGGAATAACAGCCACTAATGCAATGTAATTTGATTTCAAAACAAAATGTTATCAGTGGGAGGCGAAATGTGTTGCAGTTAATGAACAATTTTTTGATGAATTCAGTGACCTGTTTTCCTTGTTTGCTTCACAGAAAGAGTTCTCTTGTTTTATTGTTTTCTTGTAAATTTTTTATAAAATAATCGAACATAAATAAATTGAATATTGTTCATAAAGAAATCTATAAAAGCTACCTGAAAAGTTTCGTAGCATTTTCACCCTTGAAATATTGAGGTAAGCAACCTCTTCAAAATATCAAACAAATGGCCTCCCTAGATAGGTTCAAGCATAAGTTAGTCCTACTTGATATTTATACTCTGTAATAATCTCTTTCATTTCTCATCCCCATTTCCTCGTGGATTCTTTATTAATTAAGGTTTGGCTCGAGAAGACTGTTACCATCTAAACTAGCATTGAAGTGGAAAGGGCCTAATCCACAAATGTAACTATTACCACTCAAACCAGCAGGGGACCTAAAAGGGACTCCTAATAGGGAAACTGCTAGGTCAAGGGCAACGATGGAGACTTAGCCCACTGTCACCATAGCTAAGACTCCTTGCTCTTTACGGACTTTCACCGATGGGAGGAGACCTGGTAATTAGGAAGTCACTTGTAATGGATGGATCAAAAAATAGGTGTGAAGTGACCTAGAGACCCTTTCCCAAAGATAGGATTAAGAATGGAGCTTGCTTGCTCTTTAGGCAAGGTACAAGACTTTCTAGGGAAAGGAGATGAGGATTTAAGGGTTATGCTAGAGGAATATGACTTGAAAGGAATTTCCCAATCTCTAAAATCCTTATAGAACTTGGATTTCTGAGTTGTCCTTGGTGAATTGTCTTTGATAAGAAATGGGACCACACAGGGCCAAGTGGACCTAGCCCAGGTTAAGGGAATGGAATCTAGCAACCGATGATATTCCTAACCTGACCAAGGCAAGGGGAAAGGATCAAACAAGAATTTTCACCTAAAGATGTCAAGTTGATCCTATGAGGTACTAACCTTGGGAACACTAGGGCAAAATTTGATCTTAGACTTAGGGCTTGAGATATCTCGCAATCCCACTGTCAGAATCTCTTAAATTCGGTGGAGACCTTGAGGACACACCACCGCAGTAAACCCGAGGAGATCGGAATTTTTCTGGGGCTAGTTTCTTGGGAAATTGATGCCCTAGGTGGCCCACTATGGCTAGACCTATAAGAGGGAGGAAAAAGGTGAAAAATATGGTTTAAATGGCCACCCTTTGATGGATTAGTGCCTAATTTCTCTTGGGGATATGGAGTCTAGGAGAATTGTGAAGATGGACTTCATTTCTTGTTCAAGGAGGCTCTCAAAATCGACTTCATCCAATGTTAAGAGTGAGAGAAGAAAAGTGACCTTAAAAGCATTTATACTTCGTTGCAAATGGAAGAGGCTTATGAGATAACACGATTTCTAGGAAAATTCATTCATCAAACATGGCCCATACATAGAGATAAGTTAAATAGAAACATAATTCCACATTAAATGCATGCAACAATTAGCCCTAAAAAGAGCGAAGATTGCATAACCAATGTATGCAGCAAAATTAAAGAAAATAACATCAAAATTGCACTTGAGAATGTAAGAGAATATATCCAACCAGCAACACATTTTCAATATAAGAAGCTCCAAGATAAGAAGAACCCAATCCATACATCAAAATTCATCCATTATCCAAAAATATTCACCAAGGAAAAAGTGCGAAGTTCTCTAATGAGAGAATGATCCAAATCCAAGTGATGATACAAATTAATCCATCCAACTCCTATTTATACACTCATTAGGTGTTCGAATTACCTAATGGGTCTACATTATCCCCTAAAATAAAATAATGTGCAAATTAACTAACTTTTGGTGACAAACCCACCAAACTAGCTCACAAATAAAATAATAAGCCTCTCAAGAGGTCAAATAATAATCTATGCATGTCGTCGGGCCCTCCAAGAGGCCTGATGAGTCCATAAGTGCCATAATGATGAATAGGATCCTCCAAAGTGATGGACAAGGGGGTGGCCCCTTGTTCTCCAAACAATAAACTTGTGGTGCTCCCTGTGGGCGTGGGGGCTGTGAAAATTCCGTTAACCTCTGGAATCCTATTGTAGCAACTGGAAGATATTCACATACTATTAATTTTAACTTAATAATCTATTTTCAGTTTACTACTACAAACACTGAATACATCACACTGCAACCTATGCAAATAAACTGCGGAAGAAATACAAGTGCATAAACAAAACTGAACAAGAATAGATCACACATACATTTGACACAGTGATTTTTGGACCAATGTCCCCGGAAAAACCCAATGCGGGAAAACCAATGCAACAACTAAGGGTTTGCATATTATGTAGTAAATATTTATGATTACAAATCTATGATTGACACATCCTTCAAATCATATAGAGAAACTGACAAAAGAGACCTTGTCAGACAAAACTCACTCCTCCACGAAAACCTGACATTGATCAACACCAAAATTGGACTGCCCTGCACTGCCTCTGCGTAGTGACTGCGTCACTTTGCTCAGTCTCTGCGTCAGAACGATGGTTGCCGTCTGTCTCTGCGCTGGTCTCTATGCTGGCTGGAAACTGAAGCCTTTTGGCCTTCGGAAAATCTCTCCGGGATCTGGCACTGACCCAACGTTGTCTCCTTAGCAAGAAAACAACTTCCCTTCAGCTTCTGCGCAGTGACTGCGTAAGCACTGCGTCACTAGCTCTGCGCTGTTACTGTGGCTCTCTTTGTCTCTGTGGGTATGCACTCTCTGGCTCAGGAATCCTTCCAACTGGAATTACTGCCCCTCTCTGCAAAAGATCTCACGATCAAATTTTCTTCCGAGCACTGCTCACTAAAGAAATCGATCTCTGATTCTCCGTCAAATGTATTTTCCAAATGACCCTTCAGGCCATTCTTATATTCTTCTTGTTGAAGCTTCAACGACCCAGATTAGATCTCTAATCAATGGCTAATATTAACTTTTGACTTGATCCGCATTTTGTAGTGTGAAAATTTCTGAATCTAAGTTCCAGAATAATGCAAATACACTGCAGCCTACACAATTATAGAGATCAAACACTGAAAAATGAGTGATATATTCAAACAAAGGACACGTATTTTTCGGTCAAATGTCCTCGGAAAAACCAAACGCAGGAAAACCAGTGCAACTGTTCTGAGGGTTTATATTATTATGCAGATTTTTGAATACAATCTAGGGTGCCAAATTCAGCTCACCCAATAGAGAAAATCCTCGGCAAAAGTACCTCTATCTGGAGACAGATATTTTGGCAAATCCAGCGATTGAATGAAGAAACCCCACTAGTGACTACGTAGTTCCCAGTGCTGTGCAGCGATGGATGCAGTTAGATCTGCCCTAAGAATGCGTCCACCGTCACCTCTCCTAGTGGCTGCGTCATCCTCTCCGTGAGCCTTCCCAGCTCAAAAATCAGTCTGCTAGATGGCTGCCCGATTTGGCTCACAGAAACCCCAGCGCGGTTGCTCAAGTGACTGCGTCACCCTGTTTGGCTCTACGTCACTCCTGCATGAGTCTTACTATGACTACGTCACCCTCTCTGGCTCTGCGTCACTCTCTGAGCTGCGTTGTCCCTTCTGGCGCTGATCTGCCTCTCTGCACTTGTATTCTCGGCCTTGGATGAAAATCCCGCCACCGAACTGCCCCTCACTGCACTGAATTACTTAGATCTGATCTTCGTCTGAGCACTGCTTCGTTAGAAGAGTTTGATCTCTAAATTCATTCTTTGTGTCTGTATTCTCCAACTGACCCCAAGCCTTTCCTTTATACTTTTCTTGTTGAAGAATCAACGGCCGTGGTCTAATCTCTAATCGATGGCTAAGATTAGAAAAGACTTGATCTTCGTCACTTAGAACATTCTGACCCACATGTTAAATTAACTCATTTTAATTATTTAATTTCCCTGAGTTTAGACTTAGGGTCCCCATTAAAATAATTAATTATTTGAATAAATTAAGCTCCGGGTGGAATTTATCCAAACGATTTCTGGGTCTTGGAGATCTCATGTATTCTAGCCCCTCCACAAAGTTTCAGAGCTAGAGTACATCTGATGCTACCCCAAAAATCAACACTCCCTCGTAGCGAGGAATGTGCTCTAGTGATAATTCAATACCAGAAGCATTACCCTAATCCACGACATCAGTCCTCTGCGCTGCTGATGCTCGGCTGCTACCCCTCATCCACTGCGCTGCTGCCTTCTGTACTACTGCCCATGACACTGCCACTTCTCACTGCCTCATCTGTACTACATCTCCCTCTCAAACACTGCATCATGCTGCCCATGGCATTGCCCCCGCTAATTGTTGCACTGCAACTTAGTTGCTGAGAGTTAAGCAACTGAAAAACCACCCAAAAACTTGACATACAAGTTAGTCTGGATGCATCTTGATGGTGAAGCTCCCTTTGCTGCTAATTTTGTGCTTGTCCCTCTAATGCTTTGCGCGGTTGCTACTGCGTAAGCACTACTCTGCACTGCGCTGTTGAAGTCCATCAACGACTGCGTTACTGCTGCTACGCTACTGGTGCCTCTGCTCTGGGCTGCTTCAGTCTTCAGCGTCCTAGCTCTGTGATTGTTACTCCATCCTCCTCACACAAACTAACTCCAGTCATCCTACTACTGTCATTAAGGTCTCTTGTAGCTCGTATGTGATCCAAGAATTTGGGAACCTCAAGGATCCTACCCCTCACTATAGTTCAAGAACTACAAATCAATGTCGCCCCACCTCTTCTCCCGAGGCACATGAATACTCATGGCGACATCATCATCATCCCTGTCATCGTCCTTTGCTGCAGCAACCTTCGAATTAGAATCTTCTTTGCCCTTCTTCTTCTGAGGGCATTGTGTGGCGAAATGTCTCAATTCTCCACACCTGAAGCATCTAATCTTCGAGAGGTCCTTCTTGTTCCTTCTTTGCTGCCCATGTTGTCCCTTAGATGCAAGAGCCTCATCTTCCTCTTCCTCGTTCTTGATCTTGATCCCCGTACTGCTGCTTCCCGCCTTGGTCAACCTTCTGATCTCTTCTTGTCGAAGAGTTGCCCACATATCTTCCTAGTTTGGAAGAGTTGCTCTGCCCAAAATACCTTGAACAAAGGTTTCCCAGTCTTCCGTGACTGCATTCAGGGCAATCCTGACTATAAGTCCATCATCTGGTGTAGCCCCTACAGAAGACATCTGATCTCGGATCGCTCGCAATCTAATAAGGAAGGGGTCAATTTCTTCTCCCTTCTGCATTTGAAACAGTTTCAGCTGATTCTCAAGCAATATCCTTCGTTGGACGGAGGTTCCTTGGTACATCGTGGTGAAGGAAGTCCACATTTCCCTTGTCGTGTTCTTCTTAGAAATATGTGGGATCACATGATCCTTGACTCTGTCCATAATCATGCGTTTTTCCTTCGCTTGAGCCTCTTCGTACTTCTTGAGAGCATCAACATCAACAGGGACAACAACTGCATGCAAGACATGATCCTTGATGCGATGATCATCCAAAACTGACAAGATCCTGCGTCGGTTCACTGCATTGCAGCCCTGTGCTGCCTCCTGTGACCCACTGCGCCCCTTTGTCCCTGACCTCAGTCACTTTTGACTCCCCTCTTCTTCTGCTTCTGCGACTCTCCGCCCTGCAACTCTCCCACTGAGATCGAATTCTATTACTTCAGAATTGATCTCCTTCAGGTACTGAGTGTATAGCTGACTTATTTTCCAAATGACCCTCAAGCCCTCTTTTATAATCTTCTCATTGATGAATCAAAGACCCAAATTAGAAGTCTAATCAATGGCTAAGATTAAAACTTGACTTGATCTTTGTTTTCTAGAAGATTCACACTCTGACTTATTAATACCCTTTAATTATTTAATTTCCTGAAGTTTAGACTTAGGGTCTCCATTAAAATAATTAATTATTTTAATAAGTCATGAACCGAGTGGAATTTCCACAAATGGTTTCTGTGTTCTTTGGAATACTGATGTCCAGGCCTCCTTACAAAGTTTGAGACTTGGAACACTTTCCGATGCTACAAAAATCAACACTCCCTCTTAGCGAGGAAGGTGTTTCAACAATATTCTTGCTGCATGCTGCTCTGCTGATCTCTGGACACTGCCCCTCATCTGTTGCGTTGCTGCCTTTTATACTGCTGACCATTACACTGCCACCATCAATACTGCATCTGTATTGCAGCTCCCTCTGAATCCTGATCCTATCCACTCCTGCTGTTGGAATGGATTCTTGATCATCCCCATCTTCTCTCTGAAGTAGACAAACTTAGTCTTCCCTAGAGCTTTTGTGAGAATGTCTGCCACCTGTTCTCCAGTTGGAGTGTACTGCAACTGAACAACTCCACGTTGTACACAGTCCCTGATGAAGTGACACCTGATGTCAATGTGTTTTGACTGATCATGAAACACAGGATTTTCTAAGAGCTTGATGCAACTCTGATTATTGCATAAGATATTGGTCGCTTCCATTTTCTCCTCTAGTAGGTTCACAAGCAGTTTTCGAAGCCATATGGTCTCACACGAAGCTGTGCTAGCTGCCATATATTCCGCCTCTACTAAGCTCAGTGCCATGGATTTCTGTTTCCTGCTGCACTAGGAAGTCATTCCTGATCCTAGACTGAAACAATACCCACTGGTACTCTTCCGATCTACTGGACTCCCAGCCCAATTTGCGTCGGTGAACCCACTCAACCTGACATCATTGCTACGGGTGTACTTCAATAAAAGCTCGACTGTTCCTTGAAGGTACTTGAGAACATGCTTGGTTACCGCCCAATGAGCCCTCTTAGGTTCTACAATGAACTGACTAAGGGTATTTACAGCATAACAGATGTATGGCTTTGTGTTTACCAGATACATCAACGATCCTATGAGCTTCCTATATAGATTTGGGTTAGCCTTGTTGACCACACTTTGTCAACTACCCCATAGCTATACACCCCCATTTTTTCAAATGGGATTCGTCATGTTCGACGTGGTCGCGCCATTCAGATTCCATCATCAGTCAACAAATGACATTTTGTTATAAATGATGTAAACTCATTCTGCATGTTATGATGTAAATGATCTGTAAGACCGTCAATGTATGTAACAACCTAGGTAAGCCTAGTATGTTGTTGATGATTTCTATCATAGGAGGTTTTTTGTCTCACTGATTCACGTAAGTGATTGGCAGAGTTTTTCCCTGCAACCTCACCCCAAAGCTAGGGTGGATTTTGTCATCAGCATGCTAAGTGAGTCCTAGTGTTTTCTATCGAGTCCTTGTAAAAGTAGTTTGAGCTACTTGGTCTACTAGATCATATTTTGAGTCGCAAAATTGGGTATTTATTTGAGGGTCTATACGAATGGGTATTCCCCCTTCATGTATGTAAATGTATTATCTCATGTAAAGAGAGTTGGAAAAATAATTAAAATCCCCTCTCAGTCAATTAATTAAATTTTTAGGTCAATTAATAAAAAATTCTTAAACCAGAAATTTAATTAATTTAGGGTCCTAAGTTAGGATTAAATCTTTCAAAGGAAAAATTTGTGGGTCCTTGGAAAATGATTTTTAAAAGCCCCAGGCCAAGGGAATATTGAGAATTTTAAGAAATTTTGGACCCTTGGGCCTAGGTGGTTAAGTCAAAGTCAAAATTTTGGGGTAATTAACTCAAAAATAATATTTTTGAGTTAATTAAAATTGAATTAAATGATAAATTCGTTTTTTCCCCAAATTTATAATTTCAACACTCCTGATTAAAAGATGATCAAATCTTTTGGACGGTTGAGATTATTTTGACAAGGATCATCCAAACTAGCCGTTGGAGATTTTGTCCTATAAATTTAGAGGTCTTTGTTAGTCTTGAGTCATCCGATCTCAGGATCGTGCACTTGTTCTTAGAAGCTCTTGTAAACTTTTTTTGAGGAATAAAGCATAAAGACTTTGGGGTTACAAATTTTGATGTTCCTTCTCGGATCTATGTGGTGAATTGTCTCTAAACTCTGCTATTTTGTTTTTGCATTTTATGGTTGATGGCCTTCATGGATTAATCTGCATACAGGTATCTTGTGCAGTTTTTTGGATTCATAAAATGACATTTTGATTTTTCTAAAGGATCTCATGTTATTTTCTTAAATCTCTATCAATCTAAGCTTCAGATCTAAGTGTGCAGGAATTTTTTTTAAAGATTGAGCGTTTGGGAAAGTCTTCAGTTGGACCAGCCGACTCTCAATAAACATAAATCTGAAAACCTCATTATTTGTTAAACTCCAAATCTATCTTACGAAATTGGTGGTTTTGCAGGGTTTTCTAAGGCTTGTGCCTCTCTCTCTAAAATTTTAAATCTCTAAAAACTGTGCTAAAATGGATTCAAATCTGGCCATGAGGGCCTCAGATTTGTAGATTAGTTTGTAAATTTGTAATTTTAAAAATTGTAAGGGTTTAATCATTTTCTTGGTGTGTATATCTTCAGGGTTTGACTGGTTTCTTGCAGGTTGTGGGTTTAAATCAGAAATTTTTTTCACATCTGAGCCAGATCTGGCCACAATTTTCTTCTGTGGGCAAAATCTGGACATTATTTAGTTCAAGGAGCATTAAAATCTGAGTTTTGCAGAAAAAATTTGTTTGCTGGGCATTTTAAATGAGTACTGGATTCTGTCTAAAATGCTGTCCAGATCTGTTGTGCCCTAGCTTCTTCTCTGCTGCCATCGAGACTTCTCCGCTGCATCTCTCTTCTTCCTCAGCATTGCCCTTTCTTTTCTTGTTGTCATCAACTCCCTTCACGTCCTGCGTAAACCCTTCCTCCTCTTCAATCGACTTTACCTTGCCGTCCTTTCAGCTCTATTTCTTATTGCTTCTCACTATGTTTTTCATCTCCCTCCACCGTCCAGCAAAACTCGTCCTCATCTCTGCCTACGTCGTCCATTTGTTTACGCCTTCCCTTACGTCGAGATCTTTTCCTAGCGCCTACATTTCGCCCGCGTTCAACCTGCCCTCTGCATTTGCTGGCTGTCATCGCTCCTGCATGCGCCCATCCCTTTCCCCAGCCATTGACCTCTGGGGGCAAATGATTAAGTGCCTTTTGAACGTCCAAGCTTTCAGTTTGATCGTAGAGATCCTCGCACCGAAGACTATAACTTCAAACCGTTTTCCCATGAGATTGCACTGTGTAATGGCCATCCAATCGAATGCCTCATTCCCTACACTGTAGAGAGCTCCATTAATCATCTGTGACGCCATGCTACTTCTAATTCAAATTGCTTCGTTCTCATTCATCTTGCCTAAGGTTTCGAGGGTTTCAAAACAGTAAATCACTTATAGCTTTGCATCCCTGCGACCCATTCTCCTGCTGTTTTCTCCTTTCTCTCCCGCCGTCCGAGCTTCCTTCATGCCTCCGACCTCCATCTGCTCCTTCCATCTCATCGAACCCTCCTCCTCCAATCTTCACGCCGTCACTGCCTCTGACCAGTCGACCTGCAAACTTACACAAAAAATCAAACGCGCGCACTCAAAAGATTAAAAAATATATGCGTTATTTGTGATAGGATTCGTTTTTAAGGGTTTAGCTTCAGTTTTAATGTAGATAGGCATAGGTTTTAGATTT
Organism: Pinus albicaulis; assembly: GCA_034641835.2. Lineage (NCBI taxonomy): Eukaryota > Viridiplantae > Streptophyta > Pinopsida > Pinales > Pinaceae > Pinus > Pinus albicaulis. The sequence goes on from CM076572.1 coordinate 638,507,297, forward strand.
TAATTCGTATTGTTCTAACTTTAGTTTAGGTGTATGATTTAATTTCGATTTTATTTGTTAACACATAGATTTTAATTTTGTTTTTAGCTTGGTTTTAGATTTATTTTTTAAAGTGTTTTAGTTTCGTTTTTTTATTGTTAGATTTTAAAATTCGATTTTAGTTTTAAGACTTAGGTTTTGATATTTAGATTAGAAGTTTAGCATTTTAATTTTCTAGTTTTGTTTTAGATTTAACTTAGTTTAATTTAGATTTAGATTTTAACTTTAGTTCTAATTGGACTTAGTTTTAATTTTATTTTTTTTGGTTTTAATTTAGATTTAGATTTAATCTAAAAATACTAAAAATAAATAAATAAAAAATTATAAAAATTTCAAAAAACATAAAAAAATCTCAAAAAATTTATCTATAGTCAAATGGGCCTAAATCTTTTCTATCTAAAGTTTGACTGTAGAACATTTTAATTTTCGAACTGGGTTATATTGGAAATATCATAATTTCGGAAATTTTCAAGCATCTGACATTTATCTCAATGATCGTTTCATGATAAGCTTTGATTGATTGTCTCAAGTATCTTAATGAATGATCGTGGCATTTTCTATTGAATATCATTGTGGTCATTTAGCAGTAGTTATACATCCAATACTTATCTTTAATTGCATAACGGGATCTTGTTTGACTCCATAAGGCACTGGTTTTAACATAATCAATCTGTGAAATCTCGTTAATTTTATAAAGTATTTGGTGTTTTCGCTGTGTCTCCTAGATTTTTCCTCTTCATTTATAATAGGGTCTACCTCCCTTAGCTTGCAAGGAGACAGCTTAGATAGAGAGATTGGGGATCAGGGTGACAGTCCCCAATCTGAGCCGTTGTCGCGGTGCCTAGACAATTTGTGCGACAACATTTTTTGGCGCCATTGCCGAGGATAGAGTTTTTCTGTCCTTGGTCTTAACGACATTTTATAATCTTCAAATATTCTTTCGCCATTCATTAGCCTGTGACAAGGGATCACTTTTTCTGGCGTCAGTTCATCTCTTCATCTTTTCATCATCTCACTAATCATTTCATCTTTAGCACCTGGACATTTCGGTTGGCTTCTTGTTTGGGTGGCGACTCCACTTATTCATCTATTTACTCCTAGACAAGAATCGCCTCTTGATATCCATCTGCTATCTCTCGATTATTTCTTCTGTTTTAGAATTAGTTTCATGTTCAAGTGGCAACTCCAATTCTTTCGTTTCTTACAAGAGTTCCTGTTAAGAAGTTCGCTTCTTGAGGACCTTTTGACTATTCTTGAACACAGATCTATTTCTAAAACCCTAAGAACGATATCATGGATGTTTTTACCCCGTGTAATTTTGCTAATATTCAGGGTTATCCCCATGATGTCCCTCAAATTGATAAATTACCATCTTTTCAAGGAAATGAAGCAGTTAGTGTCAAATCTCATTTTTTTTCTTTCACTAACTGGTGGAATAGATTTGCAGTTGCAAATAATAATTTCGATGATGTAAAGATGAAAATTTTTGTTCTTACTTTTGGCGAGGATGTTGCTGAATGGTTTATGGAAAAACCTGATAATTCATTTGATACTTTTGAATCAATTGTAGTTGCCTTTAAGGAAAAACATGGTGATAAAAGGGAAGATAGGCATTTGGTAAGAGAGATCAGTACCATAAAAAAGAAAGAAAATGAAACGACTGAAGAATTTAACAAGAGATTTAATGGTATCCTTAGAGAAATATCTCAAACTCATAAACCTCCTGATGGATCTCTTCTGAATTTTTACATTGATGCTTTTGATTCTGATACTTCATATGAGTTAAGGCGGGCTAAAACTGCAAATTATAAGGCTTGTCAATCTTTAGCTGAAGAGCTTGAAAAAGATAAAAGGGCATCTAGGAAGTCTGAAATTCCTGGTTTTGATAGGGCTGCAACTAAGTTAAAAGAACCTCTAGAAGATGATGATGACCCTATGAAAAAGTTAATGCAAAAGCTTGAAAGCATGGAGCTTAATCAAGCGAAATTGATCTCTGAACATGCTAAGGAAATAAGTGTCTTACAGGCTAGGTTGGTTCAAATGGAAAGGGCTCAAACGCAGAATTCCCAACCTAGAAATAATAATGCTTTGCAGAAAAGAGGCCTATCTTATGAGCAAAGACCGACAAATCAACTCGAGTTTGCAAATCTTGTGGATGAAGCTCTGCCTTATTGTAAACCCTGTAATGCTCTTCATGAGGAAGTTACTTGCCATGTTGTCAAAAGAATCATGGATAGTAGAATGGCAGGGTCGAGCCATCAAATTAATGTTGTTGGTAAGGACTATCACATGCATATAGAAGATCATGAAAGTCATGTTAAGGAACCAGCTCAGATGATTAAGGATGTGCAACCCAATCATACGCAAATGATTCAAAACATGGAAGCTAACCAAATCAATCTTCAAAATAAGATAACTTCCATGGAAGCAAGTCATGCACAGGAAATAAATGTCATGGAAAACATGTTAAAGATAATGGAAGTTAATCATTCTAATCAGATGTCCATTATACAGAATCATATGATTGCATTGGAAGCAAGACACACCCAAGAAATGACTACCATGAAGGAAAATCACTTGTTGGAGATGAGTTCCATACAGAAAAGGTTGGAAAAAATGGAAAAATTAAATATACAAAAGTTTCAGCCGAAATTTGATTATGAAGATTCATCAACAGATCATAAGACTTCTTGTCTGCTAAAGCAATTCCCATCTCATCACAGGGAGGTCACTTCTCCCATTAGGGAAAATTTAACTATGGTTTCAAAGGATGTTGAGAAAGACCAAGCTTATGTGTCACCATTGACAGAGTATATCCAGAATAATATTGGTCACGCTCCAGGTTCTTCAGATATTTTGTACAAACATCTTCAAGATGAGGACAAGAAATCTACAGTGGTCTCATTGCTGACATCACAACCCACTCAGAAGAAGAGAAAGAAGCAAAAAAGAATAAGTGGTTTGATTCGTCTGATGGTCGAGAGCAGTTTGACATTCGGATAAGACAGAGTCCTACATTATGCAAGATCGGCCATGGCACATCTGAAAAGCAGCCCACAGACTTGCCTGAAAGTAGGCAAATGCTCAGCATGCACTATATTGAGCACATCTGATGCCATAGGGCATCCTCTGTATTGTATTTCTAACTCTACTCCTTGTTATTTCAACATTTCATTTTACAGTTAGAGTAGATTTACTTTTCATGTTAAGTAGAATGATAGAAGAGCTTCTATTTTTCATGTGCTTAATGTTATGATATTTGGATGGACGCTACTTATGTAATCTTGTGTGTTGCTTGGATGCAGATTCTGGATTCTCACATTCCTTCAGTGAAGCAACGTGTCCCCAAGTAGAGCCAGATGTTGACCACACTTTGTCAACTACCCCATAGCTATACACCCCCACTTTTTCAAATGGGATTCGTCATGTTCGACGTGGTCGCGCCATTCAGATTCCATCATCAGTGAACAGACGACATTTTGTTATAAATGATGTAAACCCATTCTGCATGTTATGATATAAATGATCTAAGTAAGACCGTCAATGTATGTAACAACCTAGGTAAGCCTAGTATGTTGTTGATGATTTCTATCATAGGAGGTTTTTTGTCTCATTGATTCACGCAAGTGATCGGCAGATTTTTTCCCTCCAGCCTCACCCCAAAGCTAGGGTGGATTTTGTCATCAGCATGCTAAGTGAGTCCTAGTTTTTTCTATCGAGTCCTTGTAAAAGTAGTTTGAGCTACTTGGTCTACTAGATCATATTTTGAGTCGCAGAATTGGGTATTTATTTGAGGGTCTATACGAATGGGTATTCCCCCTTCATGTATGTAAATGTATTATCTCATGTAAAGAGGGTTGGAAAAATAATTATAATCCCCTCTTAGTCAATTAATTAAATTTTCTGGTCAATTAATTAATAAAATCTTAAACCAGAAATTTAATTAATTTAGGGTCCTAAGTTAGGATTAAATCTTTAAAGGAAAAATTTGTGGGTCCTTGAAAAATGATTTTGAAAGCCCCAGGCCAAGGGAATATTGAGAATTTTAAGAAATTTTGGACCCTTGGGCCTTGGTGGTTAAGTCAAAGTCAAAATTTTGGGGTAATTAACTTAAAAATAATATTTTTGAGTTAATTAAAATTGAATTAAATGATAAATTCGTTTTTTCCCCAAAATTTTAATTTCAACGCTCCTGATTAAAAGATGATTAAATCTTTTGGACGGTTGAGATTATTTTGACAAAGATCATCCAAACTAGCCGTTGAAGATTTTGTCCTATAAATTTAGAGGTCTTTGTCAGTATTGAGTCATCCGATCTTAGGATCGTGCACTTGTTCTTAGAAACTCTTGTAAATTTTTGAGGAATAAAGCATAAAGACTTTGGGGTTACAAATTTTGATGTTCCTTCTCGGATCTATGTGGTGAATTGTCTCTAAACTCTGCTACTTTGTTTTTGCATTTTATGGTTGATGGCCTTCATGGATTAATCTGCATACAGGTATCTTGTGCAGTTTTCTGGATTCATAAAATGACATTTTGATTTTTCTAAAGGATCTCATGTTGTTTTATTAAATCTCTATCGATCTAAGGTTCAAATCTAAGTGTGCAGGGAAATTTTTTTTAAGATTAAGCATCTGGGGAAGTCTTCAGTTGGACCAGCCGACTCTCAATAAACATAAATCTGAAAAGCTCATTATTTGTTAAATTCCAAGTCTATCTTATGAAATTTGTGATTTTGCAAGATTTTCTAAGGCTTGTGCCTCTCCCTAAAATTTTAAATCTCTAAAAAACTGTGCTAACATGGTTTCAAATCTGGCCATGAGGGCCTCAAAATTGTAAATTAGTTTGTAAATTTGTAATTTTAAAGATTGTAAGGGTTTAATCATTTTCTTGGTGTGTGTATTTTCAGGACCTGACTGGTTTCTTGTAGGTTGTGGGTTTAAATCAGAAATTTTTTTAAGATCTGAGGCAGATCCAGCGCCCAAGGGCTAGATCTGGCCTCAGAATCCCTACTGTGGGCAAAATCTGGACGTTATTGAGTTCAAGGAGCATCAAAATCTGAGTTTTTGCAGAAAAAATTTATTTGTTGGGCATTTTAAATGAGTACTGGGTTATGTCTAAAACGCTCTCCAGATCTGTTGTGCCCTAGCTTCTTCTCTGCTGCCATCGAGACTTCTCCGCTGCATCTTTCTTCTTCCTCAACATTGCCCTTTCTTTTCCTGTTGTCATCAACTCTCCGTTCGATCTGCAAAACCATTCCTCCTCTTCAGTCGACTTTACCTTGCCGTCCTTTCAGCTCTATTGCTTATTGCTTCTCGCTACGTTTTTCATCTCCCTCCACCGTCTAGCAAAACTCATCCTCATCTCTGCCTACGCCGTCCATTTGTTTACGCCTTCCCTTACGTCGAGATCTTTTCCTAGCGCCTGCATTTCGCTCGTGTTCAACCTGCCCTCTGCATTTGCTGGCTGTCATCGCTCCTGCATGCGCCCATCCCTTTCCCCAGCCATCGACCTCTAGGGGCAAATGATTAAGTGCCTTTTGAACGTCCAAGCTTTCAGTTTGATCGTAGAGATCCTCGCACCGAAGACTATAACTTCCAAGGCGTTTTCCCATGAGACTGCACTGTGTAATGGCCATCCAATCGAATGCCTCATTCCCTACACTGTAGAGAGCTACATTAATCATCTGTGACGCCATGTTGCTTCTAATTCAAATTGCTTCGTTCTCATTCATCTTGCCTAGGGTTTCGAGGGTTTCAAAGCAGTAAATCACTTATAGCTTTGCATCCCTGCGACCCATTCTCCTGCTGTTTTCTCCTTTCTCTCCTGCCGTCCGAGCTTCCTTCATGCCTCCGACCTCCATCTGCTCCTTCCATCTCATCGAACCCTCATCCTCCAATCTTCACGCCGTCACTGCCTCTGACCAGTCGACCTGCAAACTTACACAAAAAATCAAACGCGCGCACTCAAAAGATTAAAAAATATATGCGTTATTTGTGATAGGATTCGTTTTTAAGGGTTTAGCTTCAGTTTTAATGTAGATAGGCATAGGTTTTAGATTTTAATTCGTATTGTTCTGACTTTAGTTTAGGTGTATGATTTAATTTCGATTTTATTTGTTAACACATAGATTTTAATTTTGTTTTTAGCTTGGTTTTAGATTTATTTTTTGAAGTGTTTTAGTTTCGATTTTTTATTGTTAGATTTAAAAATTCGATTTTAGTTTTAAGACTTAGGTTTTGATATTTAGATTAGAAGTTTAGCATTTTAATTCTCTAGTTTTGTTTTAGATTTAACTTAGTTTAATTTAGATTTAGATTTTAACTTTAGTTCTAATTGGACTTGGTTTTAATTTTAATTTTTTTTGGTTTTAATTTAATTTAAAAATACTAAAAAAAAAAAAAAAAAATTATAAAAATTTCAAAAAACATAAAAAAATTTCAAAAAATTTATCTATAGTCAAATGGGCCTAAATCTTTTCTATCTAAAGTTTGACTGTGGAACATTTTAATTTTCGAACTAGGTTATATTGGAAATATCATAATTTCGGAAATTTTCAAGCATCTGACATTTATCTCAATGATCGTTTCATGATAAGTTTTGATTGATTGTCTCAAGTATCTTAATGAATGATCGTGGCATTTTATATTGAATATCATTGTGGTCATTTAGTAGCAATTATACATCCAATACTTATCTTTAATTGCATAACGGGATCTTGTTTGACTCCATAAGGCACTGGTTTTAACATAATCAATCTGTGAAATCTCGTTAATTTTATCAAGTATTTGGTGTTTTAGCTGTCTCTTAGATTTTTCCTCTTCATTTATAATAGGGTCTACCTCCCTTAGCTTGCAAGGAGACAACTTAGATAGAGAGATTGGGGATCAGGGGACAGCCCCCGATCTGAGCCGTTGTCGCAGTGCCTAGACAATCTGTGCGACAACAAGCCTCATCATCTTCGAATGTGTCGATTTTCTTCCATTTGGTGATCATTGGAGTCATCATGGGTCTACAATCATCCATCTGAAATCTCTTCAGAATCTCTGTAGTATATCTTCCTTGACCAAGAAAGATCTCTCCCTTTTGCTGCCAAACTTCCAACCCCATAAAATAGTGCATCAGCCCTAGATCCTTCATGTCAAATTATGCAACCAAATTCTTCTTGCAGTCTGTGATGAGGCTCGATGATCCTAACAAAAATAGATCATCTACATATAAAACGAGTATCAGGGGCTGACTCCCTACCCTTAGATAGTAGAGATTGGGATCTGCGTCACTCTTGACGAATCCCATTTTCTGCAAGTAGATGTCAATTCGACCATACCAGGTTCTAGGAGCTTGCTTTAGTCCATACAAGGCTTTCTTTAGCCTGCACACACAGGTCTTCTAATCATGCGTCTCGAAGCCTTCTGGTTGTTCTATATACACCTCTTCCTCTATCACCCCATTCAGGAATGTCGTCTTGATGTCCATCTAGTGAATCTCCCATCCCATCTGCATAGCAAGGGATATCACAGATCTAATAGAGGTGCATCTGGCTACTGGGGCGAAGGTTTCTTCATATTTGATCCCTTCCTTCTGAGCATACCCCTTAGCCACAAACCTGGCTTTAAAATTCTCGATGCTGCCATCTGCAACATACTTGACCTTGTAGATCCGCCTTGATCCTACAACTGTTCTCTCCTGAGGTCTGGGGACTACTTCCCAGAGATCATTCGTCATGATGGAACTGTACTCTTCCACCATTGTCGAGCTGTTTCTCAAAAACTGGAAGGTTCTCCAACTTGAGAAACCAAGGCTTGATACCTCTTAGGCTGCTTATGCTGTCTCTTCTCATTTTAGGGGACTTCGACAAAGTCTTCTACATCTTTTAGAATATGTCATAGCTCCCTGCTCGTTCTCCCACTGGTGGTTGGCAGATTTACCGGCTGTCCCTCTTGCAAGTCCTCGGGAGACATGTCCTTGGATACCCATGCCTTGGAGAGGCAGCTGAATTCTTTGCCGCTGGTTGTTGGGGTTGAACCAACGGATCCTCCTCAGACTGCATAACAGAAGGCAACTCGCGGGATCTTCTGAAGGCCTTCTCCTCCATGAATTTTACATCCCTCCGCACTACGACTTTCCTGCTCTTAGGAATGTAGATTCGATATGCCTTTGCATTCTCACTGTATCGTACTAGATACCTCTTTTCCGCAGTCATTTCCAACTTCTTCCTCTTCTCACTGGGCACATGGCAGTAAGTTGTACTGCCGAAGATCCTAAAGTAACTCACTTCAGGCTTGCTGCCAGTGAAGACACTTTCCGACGTGATCTTTCCCAATGCAGTGTGAGGAGTCCTGTTTTGAACATAGACAATTGTATTACAAGCTTCAACCCACAGAAATTTGGGCATGTGTTGATCATACAACATCGCCCTTGTCGCTTTGACAATAGTCCTGTTTTTCCTTTTTGCCAGACCATTCTGCTCCGGATTGTATGGATCTTTCCACTCTCTTTTGATACCTTCCCTTGTGCAGAACCCAGTGAATTCCTTGTTGATGTATTCACCACCATTGTCTGAACGCAGCACCTTGATTCGCTTTCCTGTCAGTGTGAAAATTCTACTGCAGTGTATTGGTTTATTTTCTCCAACTTGATTAATTAATACAAGTTATTTCCAGAAATTAGATTCAGAAAATACTAAAAATAAACACAACTACAACCTACACATGTAGATCATTTACTGAATAATACGCTCATGCAACAAAGTGAAACATGGATTTTTGGACATAAGTCCCCGGAAAAACCGGTGCAACAGATATGAGGGTTATTTTATTAAGTAGATTTTGAGTACAACAAATCTGGGTTCCAGATCTGGAAAACCCGACAGAGAATAAAAGAAATCAAATCTGCAGCTAACCTGAAGTTCTAGTGCCAAATATCAGACTAATCCACACCATCAAACGGGATTTACAAGAGTCAGCCCAGATCTGACCATAGAAACCCTCAGTGCTACTCTTGAAGCCCCAACATCAGCTCTGAAGGCCTATGTCAGCCTTTGCGTGGCTTCGGGAGGGCCTGCGTCACCCCTAGAGGGTTTATGCTACCCCTGCGCTGCCTTTGCTAGGCCTGCGTCAGCCCTGTGTGGGCCCAGCTGCCTCTGCAATGCCCCTGCTAGACTGCGTGGCTCTGAAGTCCCTCTACGCTGTCCTTGTTGCTACTCCTCTGCCTCTTGCTGTCTCTTGGCTCTTGGGATCAGATCATCCCCTCAGCCAATACTACCCCTCACTGCAGGAAATTCCTCTGGAAATTCTTAGCAAACCCGCCCTAGAATTCCAGATCTATTCCTTAGTTCTGCAACTGTGTGTCTCTCCCAACTGACCCTCGAGCCTTTCTCTTATACTTTTCGTTGAACCCTTCAATGACTGAGATTAAATCATTCATCAACGCCTGAAATTAAAAGACTGTTTGATCCATGTGACTTAAGACAATTTCAACACGTGTTAAGTAATTCACTTTAATTATTTTATTTTCCTAAGTTTATACTTAGGAAATCCATTAAAATAATTAATTATTTGAATCACTTGAACACCAATTGAAATTTCTCAAGTCCCTTTCTGAGTTTTTGAGATCAAGTGTGTCCTAGCCCCTCCACAAAATTTCAGGGCTAGAGCACACCTGATGCTACACCAACTATACAAAATCTCAACACTCCCTCTTAGCACGGAGTGTGCTCTAGGAAGGTGTACTCTAGCAATGCATCCACACCATGCACTACAAGATCTTGAAGTTGGATTCTGTGTTGTTGATGCTTGGCCTGCTGCCCTCCATCCACTGCACTACTGCTTTCTGTATTGCTGCCCATGCCACTGCCACTGACACTGCCACATCTATACTGCAACTCCCTCTCAAATTTCTGCATGATGTTGCCCATAGCACTGCCACTGCTAACTGCTGCACTGCAACTCAGTTGCTGAGAAGTAAGCAACTGAAAGACTCTGACCAACTGTTTGACAGATAATTCAAGTTGCCCTCCACCACTGAAGCTCCTTGGATGCTGATTCACGTTGTCCTCCTGGAGACACTGTCATGTTGCAACACTGCACTGCATGAGCACAGCTTCTCTGCGCTGTTGAAGTCCCATCATCCCCTCTACGTTGTTGCCTCCATGTTGCTACTGCCTCTGCATTACGCTGCTCCCTCTTCAGCTCTTCAACTCCCTCTTCTGCTTCAATGTGGCCTCCTGCAACCATCTCCGACTCATCCTGCTTCTGTCTTGAGGCTCCCGTAGCTCGTATGTGATCCAAGAGTAGGGCTGACTCAAGAATCCTGTCACTTTCTATAAATGCTCTACAGATCCATGTCACCCCACCTCTTATCTCGAGGTACATGAGCACTCATGGCTGCATCATCATCAGAGCCATCATCCTTTGCTGCCGCAACCTTGGAATCAGAAGAGGTTTTGTCCTTCTTCTTAGGACAACTGTTGGCGAAATGTCCAAGATCACCACAATTAAAGCATCTGACCTTGGAAAGGTCCTTCTTCTTCTTCCCTTGCTGTTTCTTTTCCCTTGATGCAAGGGTTGCATCCTCCTCCTCCTCCTTGACTTTGGCCTTTCCGCTTCCTCCACGGATATTCTGCTGCTTGTTGACCCTCCTGATCTCCTCTTGCCGGAGGATAGCCCACATCTCAGCCCAAGATGGTAACGCTGCCCTTCCCAGAATTCTCTAGAAAAACGTTTCCCAATCTTCTGAGACTGCATTCAGAGCAATCGTCACTAAGAGCCCCTCATTCAAAGTAGCACCAATGCCAACCAACTGATCTCGGATGGATCTATCTCTTCTCCCTTCATCATTTGGAACAACCACATCTGGTTCTCAAGAAGCATTCTTCTTTGTACGGAGCCTCCTTGGTACATCGTGTCCAAGGCTACCCACATGTCATTTGCTGAAGTCCTCCCAGCAATATGAGGTATAACGTGGTCCTTGACTTCGTCTATGATCAAACGCTTCATCCATGCTTGATTTTCTTCATACTTCTTGAGAGGATCTGCATCGGTTGGTACAACAAGAACCTTCTCTGCATGCTCTTTGAGACCATACTCATCCAAAACTGAGAGGATTCTGGCCCTCCAGATAACATAGTTGGACATGCTGTCCTATCGATATTGATCCCTCAGTCCATATCAAGCCATCTTTGCTCAGATTTGACAGAAACAGTACTTCTCCCTTTGGATCTAGGTTTCTTGGTGACTAGAAACCCTCTAGTAGCTGCTTCTGCTGAATACTGATTTCCTTCCTGGAAATCTTCCACCAAAGCACAAACAGATAGTACTCTCCGATTCTCCTGATTGAATCTCAATTCTGTTTGGCTCAGATCTACTGAGTAACTGTCTTCTTGCCGCCTTTGTTGCCTTAGCTAGGCACAATTCTGCACCTACAGAATCTCTACCCCACCAGCGCTACTGAAAATCTGAAGCACTGCTTCCGAATCTTGGCAAGATTCTTCCGCAACTGGAGAAATGACTAGACTGCGTCTCGCTGATTGGCCCAGTATTGCTCAGAAGTGGACTTCGTAACCCCAGACTGGGTGACGCAGTCCTTATGCTGCCCTGGGAAGGTTCTGTGTAAGCCTGAAGGGCTTTTGCAGCTTCAGCGCTATCTTCTAGATCTACGTTCTCCTACTGTCAAGATGCCCTTTCCAGATCTGTTGCTTCTGCGACCACCTTGCAGAAAAATATTTCTTCAGCTGATTGCTGGAGATTCAGCTTGATCTGTTATCGCTCTGATACCATGTGAAAATTCTACTGCAGTGTATTTGTTTATTTTCTCCTACTTGATTTAATTAATACAAGTTATTTCCAGAAATTAGATTCAGAAAATACCGAAAATAAACACAACTACAGCCTACACATGCAAATCATTTACTCAATAATACACTCATGCAACAAAGTGAAACATGGATTTTTGGACATAAGTCCCCGGAAAAACCGGTGTAGCAGATATGAGGGTTATTTTATTAAGTAGATTCTGAGTACAACAAATCTTGGTTCCAGATCTGGAAAACCCAACAGAGAATAAAAGAAATCAAATCTGCAGCTAACCTGAAGTTCTAGTGCCAAATATCAGACTGATCCACACCGTCAAACGAGATTTACAAGAGTCAGCCTAGATCTGACCCTAGAAACCCTCAACGCTGCTCTTGAAGCCCCAACGTCAGCTCTGAAGGCCTACGTTAGCCTCTACGTGGCTCTAGGAGAGCCTGCATCACCCCTGGAGGGTCTATGCTGCCCCTGCGTTGCCTTTGCTAGACCTGCGTCAGCCCTGCGTGGCCCCAACTGCCTCTGCGTTGCCCCTACTTGACTGTGTGGCTCTGAAGTCCCTCTACGCTGTCCTTGTTGCTGCTCTTCTGCCTCTTGCTGTCTCTTGGCTCTTGGGATCAGATCATCCCCTCAGCCAATACTACCCCTCACTGTAGGAAATTCCTCCAGAAATTCTTAGCAAACTCGCCCTAGAATTTTAGATCTATTCCTCAGTTTTGCAACTGTGTGTCTCTCCCAACTGACCCTCAAGCCTTTCTCTTATACTTTTCGTTGAACCCTTCAACGATTGAGATTAAATCATTCATCAACGCCTAAGATTAAAAGACTGCTTGATCCATGTGACTTAAGACAATTTCAGCACATGTGTTAATTAATTCACTTCAATTATTTTATTTTCGTAAGTTTAGACTTAGGAAATCCATTAAAATAATTAATTATTTGAATAACTTGAACACCAACTGAAATTTCTCAAATCCCTTTCTGGATTTTGGAGATCAAGTGTGTCCTAGCCCCTCGACAAAATTTCAGGGCTTGAGCACACTCGATGATACACCAACTATACAAAATCTCAATAGTAAGATTTTCTACCAGAGCTTTAAACTCTTTAAACCGACTGAAGACTTCATCCTTGGTCTTCAAAAAGTAGATCTAGGTTTTCCTGGAATGGTCATCAATAAAGGTGACGAAGTACTTGACACCACTAAGAGATCTAGTGGACATTGGTCCACAAATATCTTAGTGTATCAAGTCCAATACACCCTTGGCCCTATTGTTGCTTCTCTGATACGCTGCTTTGGCATATTTTCCTAATACGCACCCTTTGTAGACGTCATCCCGTTTGGTGCTCAGTTCTGGAACTCCGATGACAGTCTTCTTGAAAAATTTTAATGCCCTATGATGCAAATTTCCCATTCTTTTGTGCCATAACTCATCCAGGTCGTTTCATCAGTGCTGCCAACTAGTGCCATTGGGGATTCAAGTTGCAACTTGTAAAGTTTGTTGCTTCTTACTCCAATCTGTGCTTTCTTCTTCCGATTGGGGTGTTTGACGTTGACCCTGTTGCCAATAAAGTAAACGTCATAACCTCGGTTTTGAAGTTGAGACACTGAGAGCAAGTTCATCCCCAACCCAGGCACTTGCAGTACATTAGTGGCCCAGATCTTATTTCCAGCCTCGGTCTGAAATACTACGGTACCTCTTCCAATAGTGGTACATTTTGCTTTATTACCCATGGTTATTTTAAAACTCATATGCTCCTCTCTGTAGTCGGAAAAACATTCCCGTACTCCCTTCATGTGAGCAGAAGCTCAACTGTCAATGTACCAGACATTAGAAGAAGCAATGCTTGACACACAAGCAAATTCTTCTTCAAGTCTGGATGCCACAACAGAAACATTGTGATCCATTTGTTCTATCATTCTTCTTTCCCTCCCTGGAGAACTGCGTGAAACCTTCTGAGCTGCTGCTACAATGTCAAACTCCCGTCCACTTGTCAATTCTCCGTTCCTGTTACTCATCTCTGACTCTGATACCATGTGAAATTTTCAATCTGTAAAGTCTATAGTTGCAGAGATAGATTTATTCCTCCCACTTATTATTTCAATAAGTTATTTACAGAAATCTATTGGTAAATTTCGAAATAAATACTACTGCAACATTCACAATTATATATTGTAATATTCCCAATTACCAATAGCTAATTGGAAATATTAATTTTGACTATTTCACTTTAATAAAGTTAAGTTAGAAATAAAGTGGGTGAAGAGGGGCACTTAACTCACACTTAGGATAAAAACATTTCCTAAAGTCACTTGGAGACATGATTACTTGGCAGCATGGGGCCTAGAGGACGAAGTGGCAGTGTGGAGGAGATGTTAGCATGGGCAGCGTGGGCCCAAGTCAGCGCAGAGCTAGAGGGACAACGTGGCTTAAGGAGACAATGTAGTTGGTGGTGGGGCCTAGGTGAGAGCAAGGCTCTCCAAGCATAAAAAGGGAGAGAGGTCCTCATTTTGATTATTCGATTATGCATCTATGTTATTTGTCTCTTAACATTAAGCACGCTTTTGTTGTTTAGCAAAGTCTGCACGTGCTGTTCAGCACACCGGGTGTCTTCGTGCGAAGATCCCAACCTCAGCCCCCGGGGACTTCGAGTGCCTGCTCGAGTGAGGAGTTCTATCCTTGTTTTGCTGGGGAGAGTTGCAACATCCACAGTTGGGAGTATTCACTTACAGAGACAATGCAGTCAGTGAGAGGGAGGACGCAGTCTTTGGAGGAGGTGATTCCGGATTGAGGGTCTATCAGGGGATTCAGCCCGGGAGAGTTGGAAAGGGGTCAATCCTTCCCTATTCCATCATTTTGGTAGAGTTTGAGGCCATTGTTTGCAATAGATTATTCAGGGCCAACGTTTATCATTGGGACAGTGTGGTGCCTCAAGGGAGGTCATTTTCGGAGGTCAGCCATTTCCGGAAAGCTCTCTGGGCTTTTCTGGGTATTGGGTGGAGAGGCCATTCCCAAAGTTTCACAATTTTCTGAGGTGGGGAGCAGCCCAAATAGTCAGTTCATTCCAACAACTTTGGAGATTACACAGTCATTGAGGGAGCAACCATTCATTGATAGATTTTGAGAGTATTTCTACACTTGCCTAGTGCAAGCCAAGGTGCCATCATTCTGATCACCTTTGTACTCATTTCATCTTTCAGTATTTAATAAAATGGCTCAGCATTCTCCATATTATCTCTTGTTCATGTGATGTCTCTCTAGTTGCTGTAGTTCTTTGTTTATGTGCTTTATATTGCTGTTTATTTCTATTTGGAATATTACAGTGGTATCAGAGCTCATAAACTTGGCTCAGCCTGTGGAGCAGATTGTCTATGACACCAGCAGGAAAACCATACATCTGTTACCGAGGGAGGAAGTATAAAGACCAAGAGCGGAGATTAGAAATCACTTTCGGGGAAGGTGACTGTGTTCTGGTAGTTGATGCAGAAGAGGAGGAACCAATGGCGGAGGAAAGAGATGCCGGGAAGGAGTTCAGTGAACTCCTCCTCAAATCAGTGCAGGATTTGTCGAGGCGGATAGAAGAGATGGGGCAAAGGTTCACTGCAGAATCTAGATAGCGTGAAACCCCAAGGGGTTTCCATATCGAAGAGGGATCGGGCACATCCCATCATTTGCAGGAGCACCTCACAACGTAGCAGATGGCATCACATACACCTCCATGTTCCACGATGCCCACATTTCTTGCCGTAGACACTAGGGCAGGAGCACAACAGTAGCAGGAATCGGCTCACATGGGAGATTACTTTGCCGAGTATCAGTCCTACGGAAAGGAGTTCAGAGATGCCCTCACATTCCATGATTTCGTACAGCTCAAGAGGGACAGCAGACTGCACAACCATCACAGGGGAAACAAGCATTCTCAGGATGGGGATGTACAACGCACGGTAGGCAGATTTTGTCTACCGACATTTGATGGGTCGAACAAGTGTTCGGCAAAGGCTTGGATGGAGAAGTTGGATATATATTTCCAGCTTAACCAGATGGCAAAGACAGAGGCCATCTAGGTGGCAACGCTGCACCTGGAGGGCGAGGCTCATGACTGGTGGTTTCACGGGATGGCTACGATGGGGCACTCAATAGTGACAACATATGCCGAGTTTACACGGAGGCTGATAGAGCGGTTTGATCGGAGGGATCCAGAGGAGCACTTTGTTGAGCTGACTAAGCTCAAGCAGACCGGGAGTCCAGACACATATATCTCAGAGTTCTTGAGACTCTCTGTGATGGTGCCTGACTTATCTGCAGCCAGGATGATCTATATGTTCATCGATGGATTGGTAGAGCCTCTTCGAGGGTTAGACAGATCGACGAGGCCAGCTACACTCCATGATGCAGTTGGGAGGACTCGGGACTTGCAGGATGCACTACCTCGGACTAGAGCTCCTTTCCCCCAGAGACCGGCATTTCAGCCGAAGGGGAAGGACATGAGGGTTCTGCCTCCGAAGGGGAACTAGAGCAAAGGGCCTTTGGATGACGAGACCAGGAGAGATCTGAGGTGGAAGAGGCTATGTTTCACATGCCATGAGCCATGGGCACCAGGACATCGTTGTGCCGTGGGGAAGGCACATTACATCGAGGTTTTCTCCTACAGTAGTGGGAAAGAGGAGGAGTATGAGGATATAGAGGCAGGAGGCAGTAGTATAGCGCAGAGAGGAGATAATTTACCACCTCCACCACGAGGAGCGGGAGGTGCGACATTGGCACCTACCGAGGGAGCCCTTGCTTCTTTACGAGTGGTGCCCAAATACTTGACACTGCGTGTCCGAGGCACTGTGCAAGGACAGCGTGTTTCAGTATTAGTGGACAGTGGGGCCACCCACAATTTTATTGATGACCAGTTGGTAGAGCGGAGGAGCATACCAACAGAGAGCTTTGACGAGTTTTCGGTACTGGTTCCAGGTGATAGGACCATGCAATGTGCCAAGTATGTGCCAGCCTTGGCAGTGACTATGGGGACTTACACCTTGACGGATCACTTCTTTGTGGTGGACATCCCGGACACCAACGTGATACTGGGGGTGCAGTGGTTGATCACGCTGGGGAAGGTCACCACAGATTAGGAGACCTTGGAGATGGAGTGGACGGACAAGAAGGCTGGGAGGCACGAGAAGATTCGGGGTATGCACACCTACCCACCACAGACAGTTTTAGCACACCGAATGGAGGCAGATTTCTGGAAGGGGGACATAGAGTGGGCAGTAGAGCTGCGTGTTTCAGAGGTAGGATCTACAGGGCAGGCCGTACACCTGGATGTACAATCCATTTTAGACAGATATGCCACGGTTTTTGGAGATATACCACCAGGGTAGCCACCAAATCGGGGATTTGAGCACATGATCGAGCTGGAGCAGGGCATCCAGGCCGTCATCACTACACCCTATAGGCATCCTAAGGCCTACAGGGATGAGATTGAGAGGGCCATTCATGAGCTCTTAGCTCTTGGGCACATCCGTCCTAGCACTAGCCCCTTTGCTTCTTCAATAGTATTAGTGAAGAAGAAGGATGACACACTGAGGATGTGTATTGACTACCAGGCTCTCAACAAGAAGGCCATGAAGAACTGGTACCCCATTCCCTGGATAGATGAGTTGATGAATGAGCTGAGGGGATCGAAGTTCTTCTCGAAGATTTATTTGAAATCTGGGTACCATCAGATTCGCGTGAGGGAGTAGGATGTTGCCAAGACTGCTTTCAGATGTCATTATGGTCACTTTGAGTTCTTGGTGATGCCCTTTGGGCTGACCAATGCTCCGGCCACTTTTCAGTCATGCATGAATCACATCTTCCGCAGTCACTTGAGGAAGTTTGTGTTAGTTTTTTTCGATGACATCTTGATCTACAACAGGACATGGGAGGAGCACCTACAGCATATTGAGGCTGTATTGCGCATATTGGAGTAGCAGCAATTTTATGCTAAGCTCTCCAAATGCGAGTTTGGGCTGACAGAGATGCTCTACTTGGGGCACATCATTGGTGTGGACGGAGTGAGGGTCCACAAGGAGTGGAGTATTTAGGGCCATCGAAGTTGAATGAGCGAGAGAATGTGACGAACGGGGGTTTGTGGGTATTTGCACCTACTACTGGAAGTTCGTCAAGGGATTTTCCCAACTTGCTGCACCCCTTACAGACCTTACCAAAAAGGGGGCATTCAGTTGGACTGACACAACGCAGAGGGCATTTGACAGGCTCAAGGAGGTGATGAGCAGCTGTCCAGTTTTGGCATTGCCAGATTTTACGCAGCCCTTTTTCCTAGAGTGCGATGCATCAGGAGAGGGGATAGGCGCAGTTTTGATGCAGGGAGGCCACCCCATAGCTTTCGAGAGCTGGAAGCTATTTCCACATGAGAGGTTGTATGCTATATACGACAAGGAGATGTTGGCCATCATGCGTTGGCCAAATTTCGACAGTACCTAGTGGGGAACAAGTTCAGAGTGAGGACTGACCACAACAGCCTTTGATTCTTCCTAGAGTAGAAGCAGTTGCAGGAGAGGCAACAGAAGTGGGTCAGCAAGATACAAGCATATGATTTTGACATCGAGTATGTCAAGGGGAAGAATAACGTGGTGGCCGATGCACTTTCGTGTAGATCGGCAGCGTTGTCTTTGATGAGTTTAGATACGGACTGGAGGGCTCAGCTGTTGGTCGAGTACTCCAAGGACCGTTTTTCTTGCGAGATGTTGGATGGACAGGTTATGAATGATAGGTACAGGGTGATGGATGAGGTGATCTACTTCAGGGACAGGATCTTCTTGACCGAGGGCTCCAAGCTCAAGGAGAAGATATTGCACGCCTCACATGATTCGCCACTATCGGGCCACCAGGGGTTCACCAAGACCTATGGGGCCATCAGAGAGAGGTTCTCATGGAAGGACCTCAAGGGGGACATACTCTGACATGTCAGGGAGTGCGAGGTTTTCCAGCACAATAAGGGAGAGATGAACCATCTGGCGGGCTTACTGCAGCCTCTTCCCAGTCCAGAGGGAAAATGGGAGAGTATTTCGATGGATTTCATCACAGGGTTACCCACTGTACAGGGCAAGGATTGCATATTTGTAGTCGTTGATCGGCTGACGAAGTATGCACTCTTCTTTGCTATATCAGCATGACACACTGCAGCACAGGTAGCGGAGTTGTTCTTTAGGGATGTGTTCAAATTGCATGGTCTCCCAAAGACCATTGTCAGTGACAAGGATAGCCGCTTCATGGGCGGGTTTTGGTAGGAAATTTCCATTTGGTGGGCATTGAGTTGACCCCGAGCACTAGTTATCACCCACAGACGGATGGACAGACGGAGATAGTGAGCAAGCGGATGGAAGGCTACTTGCGAAACTATGTCAGTGGGCAGCAAAAGGCATGGTTATGATGGTTGCACTTGGGGGAGTACTGTTATAACACCACTCACCATATGTCTATCGGTATGTCTCCATTCTATGCTTTATATGGGTATCATGCTTTATCTTTTGCTGACGTGATGTTTGGTGCTAGCAAGGCCCCTAGGGCCAAGGATTGGATCCAAGAGAGTCAGGATATACTCCGGGCTCTTAAGGATAACATAGCTACAACACAAAATCAGCAGAAGTTGTATGCCGACAGAGGATGGGTTGAGAGGCAGTTTGAGGTAGGGGACTTGGTCTACCTACGGTTGCAACCATATCGGCAATCCACGTTGAAGTAGAAGGGGGTTGAAAAGCTCAAGCCCCGCTTTTATGGACCATACAGGGTGACACGCAGGATTGGGGAGGTTGCATATGAGTTGGAGCTGCCCACTAGTAGCATGATTCACAATATTTTCCATGTGTCATGCCCAAAGAAGGCACTGGGACAGCAGGCGACTGCAACTGAGGAGCTCCTGCCCACAGATGATGAGGGGCATTTGGTGCTGCAGCTGGGGGCCATTATTGACACTAGGGAGAGGCAGTTGCGGAGCAGGACAGTCAGGGAATATCTGGAAGATGGAGAATCTACTGGATGAGGATGCCACTTGGGAGAGAGAAAATTCTACAACATCCATCATTGCAGTTGCTTGAGGAAACGCAATGTTTTGTCGGGGAGGATTGTAATATTCCCAATTAGCAATAGCTAATGGAAATATTAATTTTGACTATTTCACTTTAATAAAGTTAAGTTAGAAATAAAGTGGGTGAAGATGGACACTTAACTCACACTTAGGATAAAAACATTTCCTAAAGTCACTTGGAGACATGATTACTTGGGAACGTGGAGGAGATGTTAGCATGGGAAGCATGGGCCCAAGTCAGCGCAGAGCTAGAGGGACAGCGTGGCTCAAGGAGACAACGCAGTTGGTGGTGGGGCCTAGGTGAGAGCAAGGCTCTCCAAGCATAAAAAGGGAGAGAGGTCCTCATTTTGATTATTCGATTATGCATCTATGTTATTTGTCTCTTGACATTGAGCACGCTTTTGTTGTTTAGCAAAGTCTGCACGTGTTGTTCAACACACTGGGTGTCTCCGTGTGGAGATCCCAACCTCAGCCCCGGGGGACTTCGAGTGCTTGCTCGAGTTAGGAGTTCTATCCTTGTTTTTCCGGAGAGAGTTGCAGCATCCATAGTTGGGAGTATTCACTTACAGAGACAGCACAGTCAGTGAGAGGGAGGACGCAGTCTTTGGAGGAGGTGATTCTGAATTGAGGGTCTATCAGGGGATTCAGCCCGGGGAGTTGGAAAGGGGTCAGCCCTTCCCTATTCCATCATTTTGGTAGAGTTTGAGGCCATTGTTTGCAGCAAATTTTTCAGGGCCAACGTTTATCATTGGGACAACGTGGTGCCTCAAGGGCGGTCATTTTTGGAGGTCAGCCATTTTCGGGAAGCTCTCTGGGCTTTTCTGGGTATTGGGTGGAGAGGCCATTCCCAAAGTTTCACAATTTTCTGAGGTGGGGAGCAGCCCAAATATTTAGTTCATTCCAGCAGTAGCAGTAGCACAGTAGCAGTACCAACAGCTTTGGAGATTACGTAGTCATTGAGGGAGTAGCCATTCAGTGATAGATTCTGAGAGTATTTCTATGCTTGCCTAGTGCAAGCCAAGGTGCCATCATTCTGATCACCTTTGTACTCATTTCGTCTTTCAGTATTTAATAAAATGGCTCAGCGTTCTCCATACTGTCTTTTGTTCATGTGATGTCTCTCTAGTTGCTGTAGTTCTTTGTTTATGTGCTTTATATTGTTGTTTATTTATATTCGGAATATTACATATATGAAGAGAAGTAAAGAGTAAAGGACATAAGCACAAGAATCAATCACATGTACACAGTTGTTTTTGGAAAATTGTCCCCAGAAAAACCCAATGCGGGAAAACTGGTGCAGCAGATGAGGGTTTTATTAAATTCTTCAGCAAATGATTTTTTACAAGGAATATACTGGCATATAAAATTTGAAAACACCTAAGACAAAATTCTCGGCTCCTCCCGACAAATTCTTGACACCCTGATCAGCCTTTGCTTCTCTCTGTGCCTGTCAATGTGTTTCTCTACGCAATCCCTACACTGGACTGCGTAAGTCTGCATGGGTTCATTGCACTGCAGCCCTGTGCTGCCTCCTGTGACCCACTGCGTCTCTCTGTCCCTGACCTCAGTCAATGTTGACTCCCTCCTCCTTCTGCTTCTGCAACTCTCCGCCCTGCAACTCTCCCACTGAGATTAAATTCTATTACTTCAGAATTGATCTCGTTTGGGTACTGAGCGTAGACCCGACTTATTTTCCAAATGACCCTCAAACCCTCTTTTATAATCTTCTCGTTGATGAATCAACGACCCAAATTAGAATTCTAATCAATGGCTAAGATTAAAACTTGACTTGATCTTTGTTTTCTAGAAGATTCACACTCTGACTTATTATTACCCTTTAATTATTTAATTTCCCTAAGTTTAGACTTAGGGTCTCCATTAAAATAATTAATTATTTTAATAAGTCATGAACCGAGTGGAATTTCCACAAACAGTTTCTGGGTTCTTTGGAATGCTAATGTCCAAGCCTCCTTACAAAGTTTGAGACTTGGAACACTTTCTAATGCTACAAAAATCAACAATTCGCAGTCTTAAAGTCGTGGCTAGGGTTCCAGAGTCAGATTGGGCTAATCTGGACTAGGGCCGTGGGCTTAGAGTGTTCAAGTCGCGGCGAAGGAAGCTTCAACCGCGGGCTGAGTGTGTTAAGGACGCGACTAAGGGATTTTGTGGGCAGATCTCAGTTTGGTCACAGTCAGTTGCTTGCGCAGTGCCTTCATTCATCTGTCGCTCCTTCAAAGTCGCTTCAGATTAGTGTTTGACAATACCCTAGATTTAGATCTAGGACTCAGTAGTGGATATCACTTGGTTTCAGTGATCTATTGGATTCGTTCTCTTGATGGTGGAGATTCGTAGATCTGTAGATCTGATCTATTTGTTTCCGCTGCATATATGTATTGGGTTCATTGTACTCTCTGTTGAAAAACTTTTTATGACGATCTATTGAAGAAGAATATTTGAAAAGGCTTCCCCCATAGTGGGGTTTTTCCCTAGTCTTGGACCAATCTATTGTCTCTTGTGGTTGTGTTATTGTCTTCTTTGTCACTGCATGCATTGTTCTATCTTCAATGACTGTTTATGATTATTTACACTGCTTATAATTGGATGCATTGTTTATGAAGAAGTAATTTGGGCTAAAGTAACTGACACAACATAGAAAAATTTAAAAAATTAACATGGTATCAGAGCTAACGTGGATGACAAGCCCAAGAGATGACAAACAGTGAAGCCCTCATTATCAGAAAGCAGATCTACAAGCCAAAGTCAAGATGTCTTCCTCTACCTTCAAGGAGCATGAAAAATTGGGTGATGCATCAAACTTTGCTGCATGGAAAGTCAAATTGGAGATCATAGCTGGCAACAATGATGTGCTCAAATACATTCAAGGAAGGATGCCCGTGCCTCCAGAAAATACCTCGACTTCTATCAAGAATAGATACAAGAAAGATGAGTCAAAAGCAAAGCAGATTATAGTTGATGGTTTACAATATCATTTACTTGCATATGTTGGGAATTTAAGAAAGTCCAAAGATATGTATGACAAGATAGACGACATGTATGAAGTCAGCAATCTGAATGAGATTATCACCTTGAAAGATCAACTCAAGGAAGTGAAGATGAACAAAGGTGAAACTGTTTAGTCTTACATTATGATGATCTCTCGTTTTAGAGATCAACTGCGAAAGGTTGGAGAGAATGTGCCTGTCAGAGAGCTACTTGTCGTGACTCTTAGAGGTCTCCCTTCTGTTTGGGAAACATTCATTACTACAATTAGCAACAACAATGTTCTCCCGTCATTTGATGAAATTGTTCGAAATATTACTCAAGAAGAATCAAGGATGATAGCAAGAGGAAGAATTCATAAGCATGAAGAGGGAGAGCCTGCTGCATATATCACCCATAACAAAAGGAAGAGGTCTAAAGGAGGCCCTTCAAGAAGACCTCTTCGTCAAAGCTCAAAAGGAAAGAATGACAAATCACTATCCCATATTGAATTCTTTAACTGCCACAAGAAAGGTCATTATGCACATGATTGTCCCGAGAAGAGAAAGAGGCCACGATACAACACCAGAAGCAACTACAATGATAAGAGAAGAAGATACATTCAGAGGAATAACTGCGACAGGAGATATGAAAAGAGAAGAGATTTTTCAAGCAATCATGAAGAAGAACATCCTCCTCAAAGGAAGTCAAGGGCTCCCAGGTATGAAAGTAATGCTGTGAATAACTCTGAAATTATGGCACCACAGGCTGGCTCATCTACACTATGATGCTCTTCCGAAATTGAAGAAATTGGTCTCAGCTATTCCCGATGTTCAAGCTCATCATGATGGAGTTTGTCCAGGTTGCGCCAATGGAAAGAAAACAAGGGGACCATTCCCCTCCATAAGAACAAAACAACTTACATCCTCCATCTCATTCATTCAGATATATGTGGTCTGATGCCTGTGCATTCTATTGGTGGTCATCTCTATAACATCACCTTCATTGGCGATTTCTCAAGAAAGACATGGTTATAATGCCTCAAGCACAAGGATGAAGCCTTTGAAAAATTCCAGGAATTCAAAGCTTTGGTCGAAAATCAATCAGGGAAAAGAATCAAAATTTTCAGGTGTAATATCCCTTTTCGGAGATATCACTAAAACACAGCAAACTTTAATCAGAGATGGACTGGGAGGGCATTTACCAGATATTTCACCTCTAAAAAGAGGATGAGATTTGGAGGCTATCTGGCCCTTTCCAGACTCTGTCTAAGAGTGTGGGGAAAAAACACAACAAGTGGTACAGAAATCTAAATGCAAAGGGAAGAAATAACAGATTGCAGACATACAATAGCGTGTATATAAAGCATGCACAGATACTCAAGAAATACCAAGGGAACGTTGAGTCATTTTATTAATCTGATAAATATAGAGGAGTACAATAGGTGATCAAACCAATAGCACCTAAACTTGCACAAGGCAAGTCAAAATCTGCTCCCAGAATGCTGCATAGAGTGGCTGTGTATCAGATCTGCGTTCCAGCTACTGAAAATGGCTGTCCCGAGATTCCTCCTTACGGATTTGTGCTTTCCTCCAATTGATCATGCCGCCACTGTCTGGGATCTAATACGATCACCCGCTGATCCAGAAATTCCCCTAATAGGCGCGCTGCTATTCCTGCGCTCAATCTCCTATCCACGATCCTCCAAGAATACAACTGGAGCTTCCGAAATACGGTCTGCATCCTCCTGCACAGTCAATAAACGCGCTGCTCCTCCACAGGTGCTGCACAGTTGATAAACGCGTTGCTCCTCCACAAATACAGCAAATCAATCATCCAACAAAGACACTGACGGGACTACCTCACCCAAGCAGGCACTTGAAGTCCCCTGGGGCTGAGGGCGAGATCTCCGAACGGACACACTCAATGCGCTAAACAGCGCTGCAGACAGGCTAAACAGCCAGCGTGCTCAATAGTCGCAATGACCAATTTCAAATTCATAAACTTCCATGATGTTAGAATGAGGAAACTATCTTCTTTATATAGCGTTGGCCATTCCCGAAACCTACGACCGCCTCCACCCACGATACCACGGTAATATCCCTTGGCTGCGTGCGCCTCCACCCACGATACCATGGTAATACCCCTTTGCTGCATGCCCAATTCGCCCCCCCCCCCCTTGATTACAACTTTATATCTCCTTAGTGACTTTAGGGAGTGCGTTTTATCCTAAGTGGGTTATATTCTCCTTTTCACCCACTTTATTTATATTTTAACTTTACAAAGGCAAAATTAGTCAAAATTAATATTTCCAATTAGCTGCTGCTAATTGGGAATATTATAGTCCTCCCCTCCCAAATGTTGCTTGTCCTCAAGCAACTGCAAGGATAGAACTGGAAGGCCTCCACTCAAGGCATGGAGTCTGAAATATATTGAGGAACATCTCCCTCATGTGGATCTTCCATCCCCAAGCAATCATCCAAACAAAATGAGCAACCTCCCAACAAGGCAACTCCTGAAAATCTTCTTCCACCTCAAGCTCTGGAAATGAAGGTGGGCTGAAAATCTGAACATGGCAAGCATTGTAGCCTACCTCAAGCTATCCTCCTCTCCACTTATGAGAAGTGTAGAGTATGTGCTAATCCTGGGCTGCAAAAGTATTGCCCTCAAATGGCAAGGTGAAGAGCAATCCTCCAAAGAATTCTCCTCCAACAATGAAGAACGTGCTGGCCCAAAACAATCCATCCATGATGAATAGGACAAGATCATCATAGAGTGTCCCAATGAGAAGTTTGCTGCAAGTTATACATGATAGTGCATGATACAAACAATATCTCAATAGGATGCAGCGCTGTTTCACCCACTGCAACTTCAGAAAATTACATGGCAAGCAATGTACAAGATTCATCATATCTACTAAAAGATAGTAAATGGCTGAATGTAACAACAATACATGATCAAGCACTTGCCCATGGCTGTACATTGGATGAATATCAACCTCATGGCCCACCTCAAAAGGAAACAAACATGTGGCTGTGGTGGCCATATCTACTCCCATGCTCCCATTAGAACATGTAGTGCAGAAAATGTGAGAATTTTTCCTCCTTAAAGACACATCCAACTCATGTGTCTCCATCATAATCATGCTTCTCATACAAATCTGATCTATATCAGCAAATCAAGTCATGATCAGCAATAGAATGAAGAGAATGCTGAAGGTTTTAGGTGGTGCAAGAACGTACCAACAGCTTCCCAAACAAGTACATCGCAGTTTTACAAGTTGCTGCTTGAGGAAAGTACAAGGCAAAATGTTTCTTCTTACATGGTTAATCATGCATGTCCCCATATGATACATGTTAGAGTGAATAAACTGAACACACAAGTGATGATAAAACATTTGCCCATGGCCACAAAAGAGATGGTTGCCTCCATCATGTATATTGGCCCAATACAACTCATGGAGCAATGTGACAAGCTTGCCCTCTTGTGAAGCAATGCACTGCATAAGAATGGTAAGAGTGTGCAAATCAATGAATGTATATACAAACTTCTCACCATATGCTGGAAGTAAGATGGTACATGGGTCCATACATGAGTCCTCCATAGTGTTTTGGCATGCTATGAATAAGAATGAAGATAATCCTCCTTATGCTTGGAAACCCAAGTCAAGAAGAATATGCCATAGTGATAGATGTCTCTATCATCATTACCTCCTCTTTTATCATCAAGGGCAATAAATATGAAATGATCCTGGAACCTATGGGTTATGGATCCTCCATACTTCCGCTGGCACATTTCATCCATAAGTCTTTGCTCCAAAGTGACAGCGCTGTGAGCTCATGCAAATAAGCTCCTGTCAATACAAAGCTCTATTCTTTGACATGCTCCTTGTCAAAGATTCCTTCAATAATGCTGCAACAAATATGGAATACTCCCCAAGATGGAAGAGCTTCCAAATCAACTAAGACCAAGGAGATAATGCCATCTCCTCCTCCTGCAACATCATGTAAAGTGTGAGAGCAAATCTGCTCTTGCTCTCCCAGAAACAAGCAAAGCAACAAAACATTTTGCTGCCTCCCCATACCTCCATCATACCGATCATGTGATGAAGACATGATGAATAATATGAGTATCATATCGACACCATGCATCCATACTCTATG
This sequence comes from Pinus albicaulis, assembly GCA_034641835.2. Taxonomy (NCBI): domain Eukaryota; kingdom Viridiplantae; phylum Streptophyta; class Pinopsida; order Pinales; family Pinaceae; genus Pinus; species Pinus albicaulis. The sequence goes on from CM076572.1 coordinate 638,534,359, forward strand.
CTGCTCAATGATGTAAGTATCCATTCTCTTACTCTTAGGAAGAGTGTTTGCCAAGTGATGGCCAAACTCTTTCAAGAGTAACCAGCGCAGCCAAGCCTCTTGCTGCCCATTATCATAGATCTGCAAGTAGCCTCCTAGCTCCTTGCTCATCAACCAAATCCACTCAATCGCTTGTGGATGCCTCCTTCTCCTCATCTTGGTACTCCTCCCATGAGGGCTGCCATCCTCCCAAATCAAATTCTTGTCTTTGCACTTAATGGGATTTTGAAATGTAAGCTTCTCAAGGATCAATGAGACCCTATCAAGAATCAAATAGGTGGTAGGCAAAACCCTCCCATCATGATGTGTATGGCTCAAGGAATGTCCAACACAGGCATGAGAGATGTCATCCATCTTAAGATGTCCTCAATCTTCTATCTGCTCTTGTGAGAAAGGAAGAAAATCTTTGCACTCCATGGTGTGTTGAAGTGCACCTCTGATGAGATCTCTCCTTGAGACCTCCCTCTCATCCATAGTCTTCCAAAACCCTTGAGGTCTTGGATCTAAAAGTAGAAGTTCCTCTTTGAGCTGAGAGGAGCTCATTGAGAAAGTGTCATCTTGAAGGGAGAAAGAGTTTCTCACTGCAAGGTGTCTACCATCATTCTTCAAGGCTTCAAACCCCAACCTCCAATGTGATGTGCAATCCAACAAAGGCTCATGAAGATGATGGTTTGTTTCTCCCTTGAAATTTCTCATGTTGCATAGCACAGTGCAACCAAGCTGCTCTATAGTAGCAATGGGATTTGACCCTTGGTCATGCAAAAGTAAATCTCCACATTGATCAAAAGAATTTGCTGCAACAATGGAATGTGGAAATCTTTTCATACCTTGATGTGCATTTGGAACTTCTTGCAAGGCTGCAAGAGTCCCTTCCTCAAAAGTGTTGGCTGCCCCAACTGTTGATGCATGTAGCTGCTCCTCCATGAGTGTGACAACGTTATCACAAGCCTCCTCAAGAGGTGATGTGATCGTTTCTTTCTTTGCTCTTTCTCCATCAAAGGTTTGGATCAACCTTTGAGTGAACTCTGCAAAAGTCTTCACCCTTGCATGGCTCAAGTGGCTGCATCACCAATCATAGGCTTCACCCTCCAAGTGCAGCGCTGAGATTACAACAGCTTCTTTCCCTGCTCCAGGATGTAGTAGGAAAAATGCCTCCAACTTTCTCACCCAAGTTTTTGCATTAGATGCTCCATCAAAGGTAGACAACAGAAATCTATTGCCTTTGATTTCTTTTCTGCTACATGATCTCTTCTCTTCCTTCAGATGGATGAAATGAGGAAAAACTAGAGTCTCCCTAAAGGCTCTAGGTTGAGATCTATACTCAACAAGGTAATCACTGAGGATCTGATGATCCAAGTATCTTCCATGCTCAATATCTTCTTCTTGATGAGAATAGGAAGTGCATGGTACTTCCTCTTCTTTTTCTTCAATCTTCTTGACCTCCTCAAAGGTGGATGCATCTCCTCTAGATCTGAAAATAGATGAGAATAAACTCATCTTTTTCAACGTTCTGATCTTCTTGGGCTTAGACTCACTGGGTGTATCCACATGCTCCCCATGATCCTGTGTGCCCTCATCCTCCAAGTGCGAGGTAGCCATTTTGATGGCTTCCCCTTGCGTTATTCGGTCAAGCTGGAAAGAGGTATCCAACCTTTCCACCCAATCTCGAACCGTGAAATCAATGGATCCGTCATATGTGGGAAAAGGTGTCCTCCTAGTGGTACGCTGCAACTCTGAACTCTGCGTGCTAGACCCCCCATTGTTCCTTCCTCCTTCATCCTGCCTGAGCTGACAATAATATCTGAAGGGCAAAGCTGCTCTGAAGTTTTCCCCCATGGACTGCCATTCGCGGAAATAATCTCCATCATGATAATGTCGATGTCCTCTGTGATGGTCGCGGGGTCTGCTGTCCCGCTTGATCTGAACAAAGTCTTTGAATAAAATGGCATCCCTGAACTCTTGCCTAGCTGCCTGGTATTCAGCAAAATAATCACCTATGCGGTCAGACTCTAGTTCCTCCTGTGCTCTTGCCCCAGTATGTGCACTCTAGAAAAGTGGGCATAGTAGCACGAGTGGGAGCGACAACCTTCTCCTGCAAATGGTGGGATGTGCCCGACCCCTCACCAACCTGGAAACCCTTTGGGATTTCACGCTGTCTAGCTTCCACAACCGTGAATCTCTGGCCTATCACCTCTATCTGCCTCGCCAGATCCTGCACTGATTTGAGGAGTGCTTCCCCAAACTGTTTTGCATCGCTATCATCTGCCATTAGCTCTCCCTGCTCTGCTTCTACCGCAGGCTCCCCCTGTTCTGCGTCCACCACTCGAACGCAGTCTCCATCTCCGTAGGTGTTCTCCAACCTACGCTCAATATCTCTGTACTTCCTACCTCTGTGGCAGATGTAGGGTTTTTCTTCCGATGACATAGACTAGTAGCTCCATAGGCTGAGCCAGATCTATGATCTGATACCACTGTAATATCCCTTTTCGGAGATATCTCTAAAACACAGCAAACTCTAACCAAAGATGGACTGGGAGGGCATTTACCAGATATTTCACCTCTGAAAAGAGGATGAGATCTGGAGGCTATCTGGCCCTTTCCAGACTTTGTCTAAGAGCGTGGGGAAAAACACAAATGGTACAGAAATCTAAATGCAAAGGGAAGAAATAACAAATTGCAGACATACAATAGCGTGTATATAAAGCATGCACAGATACTCAAGAAATACCAAGGGAACGCTGAGTCATTTTATTAATCTGATAAATATAGAGGAGTACAATAGGTGATCAAACCAATAGCACCTAAACTTGCACAAGGCAAGTCAAAATCTGCTCTCAGAACGCTGCATAGAGTGGCTGTGTATCAAATCTGCGTTCCAGCTGCTGAAAATGGCTGTCCCGAGATTCCTCCTTACGAATCTGTGCTTTCCTCCAATTGATCATGCCACCACTGTCTGGGATCTAATACGATCACCCGCTGATCCAAAAATCCCCCTAATAGGCGCGCTGCTATTCCTGCACTCAATCTCCTATCCACAATCCTCCAAGAATACAACTAGAGCTTTCGAAATACAGTCTGCGTCTTCCTGCACAGTCAATAAACGCGCTGCTCCTCCACAGGTGCTGCACAGTTGATAAACGTGTTGCTCCTCCACAAATACAGCAAATCGATCCTCCAACAAAGACACTGACGGGACTACCTCACCCGAGCAGGCACTCGAAGTCTCCTGGGGCTGAGGGCGAGATCTCCAAACGGACACACTCAATGCGCTAAACAGCGCTGCAGACAGGCTAAACAACCAGCGTGCTCAATAGTCGCAATGACCAATTTCAAATCCATAAAATTCCATGATGTTAGAATGAGGAAACTATCTTCTTTATATAGCGTTGGCCATTCCTGAAACCTTCGGCCACCTCCACCCACGATACCATGGTAATATCCCTTGGCTGCATGCGCCTCCACCCACGATACCATGGTAATACCTCTTTGTTGCATGCCCAATTCGCCCCCCCCCCTTGATTACAACATTATATCTCCTTAGTGACTTTAGGGAGTGCGTTTTATCCTAAGTGGGTTATATTCTCCTTTTCACCCACTTTATTTATGTTTTAACTTTATAAAGACAAAATTAGTCAAAATTAATATTTCCAATTAGCTGCTGCTAATTGGGAATATTACATCAGGTTCGACAATGGAGGAGAATACATGTCAAATAATTCATAGCATTCTTCATGAAAGAAGGGATCAAGAAGGAAACTATTGTGCCTTATACTGTAATATTCCCAATTAGTAGTCAACTAATTGGAATATTAATTTTTGATAGTTTTGCCTTTTCCTATAGTTAGCTGGAAAATAAAGTGGGTAGTGGTGACTTAAAAATAAATCAAAGATGAAAACACTTTCCTAAATTCACTAAGGCATAAATTAAAGTTGGAGTGGGACCCAAGGGGGTCAACATCACAAAGTAGGGAGCAACCTAGTGGCAGCGCAAGAGAGGGGGCAGCAGAGGCAGCGCAGGGACAACAGCTGCGTAGTGGCAGCGCAGGGATTGGCAAGCAGAAGTGGCAGCGCAGTCCAGTGGGGCCCAAGGGCAACATTGGGGGCTCAACTAGGTAAAAGAGGGTGAGAGCAGCTCATTCCTGATTCATTCAGTCATTTATCTCATTTTTTGTTGGGTAAACCAGAAGCGCGCTTGAGTTGTTTCGCTGAGTCTGCAAGTGTTGTTTAGCACAGAGATTTCCAAGCGGGAATCTCAACCTCATCCTCGAGGGACTTTGAGTGCCTTCTCATGAGAGGATTTCAGGTTCAGTTTTGGAGGAGAGTCACACAACATCAGTCTAGAGTTACACAACCTCTCCAGGGCAGTGCAGTGAGCCAGAGAAACACACAGTACAGTAGTGGAGCAGCTCCGGAGAGGGAGAAAGGCCAAGGGATTCTAGTCGAGAGTTTTGTGAGGGGATTAGCCCTTCCATAGCAGAGTTTTTGGGTAGTTTGTAGCAGCTATTTCCAGCAGATCAGTTCAGAGCCTAGTCTACCTAGCAGAATTGTGTACCCAGCTCAAGAGGGTGATTTTCCGGGGTTAGCATTTTGGAAAACCCTTCGCAGGTTTTTTTGGGTTTGTTGTGGAGAGTCCGGTGTCCAATTCCCAGAATTTTCTGAGTAGTGGAACAACCCATTACGCAGTCCATTTCCAGCCAGCAACAACATTTTCCAGACTGGGCAGCGTAGAGGAGGAGCCACGCAGAGCAACCAACAGCCAGAGTTTCTGAGCAGGGATTGAGGAGTATTTCAGCCTACCTTTTGCAGGCCAATGTGCCATCTTCCTAGCACCATTTGTACCTTTCCCCCATTTAGAAAATATTAATAAAATGGCTTAGCAGTTTGGCTCTATTTCATGGTGTTTTGATGTATTTTCCTATTTGTTGTAGATTTAGTCTTTGTTTTCTTTGTATTACTGTTTGTTCCCAATTCTGGATATTACAATGGTATCAGAGCTCATAGACTTGGCTCAACTTGTGGAGAAATTGGTCTATGTACCGGAAGCAGTGGTATAGAAGTAGAGAGCGTAGGCTCGAAATAACACTTGACCAAGAAGACAACATTCTAGTGGAGGATGACAAGGGGAAGGCACCAATGGCAGAAGAACGAGATGAGGGGAAGGAGTTTGGTAGCCTCCTCCTAAAGTTAGTGTAGGAGCTCTCCAAGAAAATAGAAGAGATGGGACAGAAGATTGTCGGAGAGAAAAAACAACGAGAGATTCCAAGGGAATTTCACAATGGAGAAGGGTTCGATACTTCTCACCATATACTGGAGCATAACGTTGCGCAGCGGGTAGTGCCACGCACTCCACCACATTCCACCATGCCCACATTATTGACTTCAGGAGCAGGAACAGGAGGACCCCAGGAGCCGGAGGTGGCTCACTACGAGGAGTATTTTGCAGAATATTAGTCATATGGGCCAGAGTTCGGAGATGCTCTCACCTTCAATGAATTCTGCCAGCTGAAAAACAATAGCAGACCACGCAACCAGAATAGAGGAGGGTACACACATGGTAGTGACCTGCAACATACCGTGGGAAAATTTTTCTTGCCTACCTACGATGGATCATCTAAGTGTTCGGCAAAGGCTTGGGTGGAGAAGTTGGACATTTACTTTCAGCTGAACCAAATGGCGGAGGTAGAGGCCATCAAGGTGGCAGCGCTGCACCTTGAGGGAGAAGCCCATGACTGGTGGTTCCATGGGATGTCTACGCTGGGTCACGAAGGAGTGATATCGTATGCGGAGTTCACCCGAAGGTTGGTTGAGAGATTTGATCGGAAATGACCCAGAGGAACATTTTGTTGAGCTGACCAAGCTCAAATAGATGGAGAACCTGAAAACTTACAGTTCCGAGTTCTTGAAGCTCTCAGTGATGGTTCTAGATCTATTCGTGCCCAGGAGAGTGTATATGTTTATTGACGGACTTGCAGAACCTTTGCATGGGCTAGTCAGATCCACTAGGCCTACTATGTTGCAGGATGCAGTAGGGAGGACTAGGGACTTGCAGGATGCCATGCTGAAGACGAGAGCTGCTTTTCCCCACAAACCAACATTCCAACAGAGGGGGGAAGACGTCAAAGCTCCACGCCCGAGAGGGAACTAGGGCCGAGGGCCTTTGGATGATGATACCCAAAGAGACTTGAGACGGAGGAAGCTTTGCTTCACTTGCCAGGAGCCATGGGCACCGAGTCATCGTTGTGCTAAAGGGAAGGCACATTACATATGAGGAGTTGGAGAGAGATGCCAACATCGGTACACCAGGAGGAGATCATCCACCACCACCTCCCTTAGCAACAGGAGGGGCAACGTTTGCACCCACCAAAGGAGCCCTTGCATCCTTGCGGGGAGTTCCCAAGTACTTAACGTTGAGAGTTTGAGGCACAGTCCAGGGGCAACGTGTCTCAGTACTAATGGACAGCAGGGCCATACACAACTTCATCGTTGCCCAACTAGTGTAGAGGAGGGGCATACAGACAGAGAGCTTTGATGGCTTCTCCGTGTTGGTTCCAGGTGCCAGGACCATGCAGTGCATGTAGTATGTTTCGACATTAGTAGTGACCATGGGGACATACACGGTGACTGATCATTTTTTTGTGGTTGATATTCCAGATACCAACGTGGTGTTGGGTGTACAATGGCTTATCACACTTGGGAAGGTCACTACAGATCGGAAGACTCTGGAGATGGAGTGGATGGATAAGAAGAGAAGGAAGCATGTGATGATCAAAGGCATGCACACATATCTTCCCAGACAGTCTCTGCACACTGGATGGAGGCAGATTTCTGGAAGGGAGACATAGATTGGGTAGTGGAGCTACGTATTTCAAAGGCAGGAGTCTCAGGTCAGCCGGTACATCCCGATTTGCAGACTATCCTGGAATGTTACTCCACATTTTTCAGGGACATACCACCGGGGCAGCCACCAGACCGGGGGTTTGAGCACACCATCGAGTTGGAACAAGGCATCCAGGTGGTGATCACCACTCCCTACAGGCACCACAAGGCCTATAGGGATGAGATTGAGAGAGCCATACATGAGTTCTTAGCATTGGGGCACATCAGACCCAGCACTAGCCCCTTTGCTTCTTTGGTGGTTCTAGTGAAGAAGAAGGACGACAAACTGCAGATGTGCATAGATTACAGGGCGTTGAACACGAAGACCATGAAGAATCGCTACCCCATCCCTAGGATTGATGAGCTGATGGATGAGTTGAGGGTAGCCAAATTCTTCTCCAAGATAGATCTGAGGTTGGGGTACCATCAGATCAAGGTGAGCGACCAAGACGTCCCTAAGACTGTGTTCCGCTGCCATTATGACCTTTTCGAGTTTCTAGTTATGCCCTTTGGGCTAACCAATGCCCCGACCACTTTTCAGTCTTGCATGAACCACATCTTCCGTGGCCAGTTGAAAAAGTTCATGCTGGTATTCTTTGATGACATTCTCATCTATAGTTGCACGTGGGAAGAACATTTGTAGCACATTGAGGTTGTATTGCGTATCTTGGAAGAGCAACATTTCTATGCTAAGTTGTCCAAGTGCGAGTTTGGGCTTACAAAGATGCTCTATTTGGGGCATATTATCGGAGTGGACGGAGTGAGAGTCCATGAAGAGAAGATCTGGGCCATCCGGGATTGGCCAGAGCCGAAGAACGCAACTGAACTTCGAGGGTTTGTAGGAATCTGCACCTACTACAGGAAGTTCGTCAAAGGATTCTCTCAACTTGCAGCACCCCTCACAGATCTCACTAAGAAGGGGCCTTTTAGTTGGATAAATGTTGCGCATAGGGCCTTTGACAGGCTCAGGGAGGTGATGAGTAGTTGCCCAGTGTTGACATTGCCTAACTTCACGCAGCCCTTTGTGTTGGAGTGTGATGCCTCAGGAGAGGGAGTGGGCGCAGTATTGATGCATGCGGGTCATCCTATAGCTTTCGAGAGTCGAAAGCTACTGTCGCATGAGAGATTGTACCCCATATATGACAAGGAGATTTTGGCCATCATGCATGCATTGGCCAAGTTCCGGCAGTACCTAGTGGGTAACAAATTTCAGGTGAGGACTGACCACAACAGTCTTCGGTTCTTCCTTGCGCAGAAACATTTGCAGGAGAGACAATAGAAATGGGTTAGTAAGATCCAAGCTTATGATTTTGACATTGAGTATGTCAAGGGGAAGAACAATGTGGTGGTTGATGCTCTATCACGAAGACCGGTAGCGCTGTCCTTGATGAGTCTTGACGCAGATTGGAGAGCCCAGCTTTTGGTAGAATACTCCAAGGACCGTTTTGCATGTGAGGCGTTAGATGGGCAGGTGACAGATAATCAGTATTGAGTGATGGATGAGGTCATCTATTACCGGGATAGGATCTACTTGACAGGCAACTCCCAACTCGGGGAGAAGATCTTGCATGTAGCTCATGATTCACCACTTTCAGGCCATCACAGGTTCACTCAGACATACAGGGCCATCAGGGAGAGGTTCTCATGGAAGGGCCTCAAGGAGGACGTACTCTGGCATGTCAGGGAATGTGTGGTTTGCCAGAGGAATTGTAATATTCCCAATTAGCAGCAGCTAATTGGAAATATTAATTTTGTCTAATTTTTGCTTTTATAAAGATAAATTATAAATAAAGTGAGTAAGAGGGGGATATAACTCACTTTAAAATAAAGTGCACTCCCTAAGGGTTACCTAGTAGCATCACATTGTAACTTAAGTGGGCCAAGGGGGGCCAAGTGACCACGTGAAAGGGGACCCACATGGACTGCATGAGCTTGGCCAGCGTAGTTGAGTTGGCAACGTGGGCCAAATGGAGGCAACGTAGGAGATGGTGGGGCCTAGGGTTGAGAGAGGCCATCGTTATAAAATGGAGGAGAGCCTCCTCATTTCATTATTCGATGTTTATGATATTGAGCTGGTCATTTCGACTTCTTGAGCATGCTGGTTGTTTAGCTAGTCTGCAACACTGTTTAGTGCACCGAGTGTTTCCGTTCGGAGATCTCACCCTCAGCCCCGGGGGACTTTGAGTGCCTGCTCGGGTGAGGTTGTCCCATCAATATTTTGCAGGAGGTTTGGTGTTTGGTTTTTGTGGAGGAGCAGTGCATTCATAGACTGCGCAGTCCTGAGAGGGAGGACGCAGTCCATTTCTTGGGAGCTCCGGATTGGGTGTCTTTTGGAGGTTTCGAGCTTAGAGATTGAGCAAGGGGCCAGCCCTTGCCTACTGGAGGATTTTGGCAGAGTTTGAGGCAGTGTTTTGGTGGATTCGCTTCAGTGTCAGCACATAGCCTTGGAGGATAGCGTAGATCCTCAAGGGCGTGATTTTCGGGGGTTGGCCATTCCAGAAACGCTCTCTGGGCTTTTCTGGGTTTGGTGAGTAGAGGCTGATTCCAGAGTTTCAGCTTATTCCGAGTAGGGGAGCAGCCCCAGATACTATCTTGTTCCAGAAGTAGCAGCTACACGGCAGTGTTCCAGCAGCTAGGACGCAAATCAGAGAGCAGCGATTCCATCCGCATTCTGAGAGTATTTCTTCACTTGCCTTGTGCAAGTTTAGGTTCCATCACTTTGATCACCTATTGTACTCACTTATATTTCTCAGCATAATAAAATGGGTCAGCTATCTCTTTGCATTTCTTGAGTATCTATTACATGTTTTATATATATGCTATTGTATGCTTGCACTACTGTTATTTTTCTCCTCGAGCATTCCAGTTACTATACCACTTGGTGTGTTTTCCCCCATACTCTTAGACAGAGTCTGGAAAGGGCCAGAAAGCTTCCAGATCTCACCCTCTTTTCAGAGCTGAAATATCTGGTAAATGCCCTCCCAGTCCATCTCTGGTTGGAGTTTTCTTGTGTTTTAGAGATATCCCTGAAAAGGGATATTACAGTGGTATCAGAGCCTCATTATTGGCTCAGCCGTGGGGATCTTTGCCTATGAACAAAGAGGGTGGACAAAATCTTACCCACCAAACGCAGTAGAGTTGGAAAATATGGGGGTCTCACAACAGTGTGACCAGCATTTACCAGTCTTCAGGGGGCCAACCAGAATCACGATGCCTACATTCTTACCTCCAGCACCGAATGATCAAGGGAGGTGGCATGATCGTATACCCTTTGGAGATTATTTCTGCGAATTGTCGTCCATGGGGGAAAACTTCAGAGCGGCTTTGCCCTTCAGAGATCACTGTCAGCTCAGGCAGGATGAAGGAGGAAGGAACAATGGGGTTTCTAGCATGCAGAGCTCAGAGTTGCAGTGTACCACTGGGAGGACACCTTTCCCCACGTATGATGGATCCACTGATTGCATGGTTCGAGATCGGGTGGAAAAGCTGGATACCTCTTTCCAGCTTGACCGAATAATGGAAGGGGAAGCCATCAAAATGGCTACCTCGCACTTGGAGGATGAGGGCACACAGGATCATGGGGAGCATGTGGATACACCCAGTATGACGCAAGGGTTACCTGTGTTGGAGACTTCTTTGACCATATCGGTTGACATCTTAGTAGAGAGAGTAGAGCTTACCCCAGTAGTGCCATCCATTGAGGTGATGACCGGGGTAGTGTCCGAGTCTTTGGGTGGTAGCAGCGCGCGACAGATGGGTGAGGTGCCAGGAGATGTATCCACCTTTGATGAGGCACTAGGAGATACAGAGGTATTGGACGATGGTCGCACACAACGGTGTCATCAACTTCGCGCCGACCTTCTAGTTTTGAAAGGGAAGGCCACATCAGTACGAGAGACTATTCTGTTACAGAACGAGGAGCTAGAGGGCATGAGAGTGGTTTGTGACGAGTCAGCGGCCAAGTTGGCCCACATTGGGGAACGACTGGATTCCCTAATGGTACAGCTAAAGGGCACATTGGTGTGTCAGGGCAGCCCCCTTTAGGCATGCATAGATGGGACTAGCAGCATTGTTGGGTCACCTCTTTCCATTGGAAAGACAGAGGCGGAGCCACCTAGTCAAAACTGATACGTTGACTTGGTTAGCGGGATGAGACGATCGGAGTTGCACAGGGTACAACATCCACATGTTGAGGTGGGATGGCGAGAGATTTTGAGTTGGTACCTGGTGGAGTGGGTTATGATGATAGTGGTGGACTCGGGTGTAGTTCAATAGGAGTTTCCAGGTGCTAGGAATACAGGAACCCCAAATTGGCATTGGGATCTAGGTGGGACCACCTGTCGTTTCCCAGGCAGGTCAGGTGACTATGTCTTGGAGGGTACAGTTGGCCTAGCAGTAGAGCATGCGCATTCACTAGGGGAGTTTCGGTCAGCTCCAGTGGCCAACCAGTTTATGGGCAGACTCCCTAGGTTGTCTTGGTATGACACTTCTACACGGGATCACGGGGTGGTCAACATACCTTGGTAGGAGCTTGTCGGAGGAGGTGGCATTGGTAGGCCACCAGATGGCGCCTTGTATGGGGCCAAGGATTCTTCACCTTTGTGTGGGGCACAGAGGACGCAACAGAGCCGAGCAGTGGTGGTATCAGTACTGACACATTGGGAGATTCACTTCTCGGACCCCTCGGGGAGGGTTTGGAGTGATGATCCATTCGTCGTCGGGTATAGCGATGCGACGGTGGAGATGATGATACTGATTGGGGGTGGTCCGACATGTAGAGGCACAGCTCTAGGTCATCACATCCAAGGATGTGTGGGAGCCTCTAGCATTGAGCAGTGGACTACTGGTGGACGTGGAGTTGCATGGTGGTGTACCGTAGTGTGTGGGACTGCATTGTGGAGTAGGAGTGTCCTACATCACATTGAGAACACGCGGGGAGTGGTCGATGCCTGGACACAGACAGGGCACGAGATGGTACAGGGTGGTACAGCAGTAGCAGGGGGTATCTAGCAGTATACAGGGGTATGCCTCAGTGTGCAGTGGCATGTCGAGGAGTACATGGATGATCGGTGGTATGCGAGGGCGTATGGTGCTGCACAGCAGGGTCTTAGAGTATTGCATCCAGGGAGACTCACGGACAGGGACACCAGGCTTACCTTTGGGGGTAGTTCTCCCAGGATCGATGGGGAGACAGATGAGCGATAATCGACGGTATCTGTGGGGACTCACGCACCCGACCTTCTTCTACATCACTCATGGGCACAGTTGATTTTGTTGTTGTCCTTTGGCACTTTGGGCATGAGCAGCGGGGTACGCGAGGCTCACCCAAGATATTTGGATGGCACTCAGCACACTAGGGGAGAGACTTCTCAGCAGTGGCACTGGGTCGGTGTGCTAGTTGATAGCCACAGGTCAGGGGATGAGATGATCCTCTGTAGGGGTGGCACATCAATCATCGCTGAGCCTACGATTTGGGAGCAGGTTATGAGGGAGACATGCGTCACTCTTTTCTCAGGGCGTGTCGAGACCATGCATGAGCAGAGGATACTGGGTATAGCAGAGGTAGCATCTCAGTATGTGTCTGGGCTCTAGACAATGTATCGACACATTTTCAAGAGGGTGGATGGCATATTCAATGCAGATGAGGTGGCGAAGGTAGAACAGGAGGGCATTCCTTCTGTATGCCAGGGTGAGGACTCTTCTTTATATGAGTCCATAGGATCAGTTGAGGACACTTTTGGGGAGCAAGAGCGGTCATGCAAAGATGATGACAGTAGACCGAAGCTGCATTCCAGTGTACAGGGTGAGCAGTCAGGGGACTCTACGGGAGATACTCTGGGCGATGAGTCACTTGTGACGATTCAGCCAGAGCAGCATATGATGGAGCCTGAGTCAGCAGAGGAGGATACTACGCACGTCATGCATGATAGTCCTTTGGGGGAGAGCCAGATGGAGGCTCACATCGAGTTTGTGATGGATATGCGGCTAACCTTGGGGTCAGCCATTGAGGAGGAGCAGTCAGATGCACTGACATCGAGTACGATGACAGCAGTTGTAGATCCATATCCTCTAGAGATGTTGGAGGTTGATGGGATATTTCTGCAGGGGGCTAGGGGACGGCAGGAGCTTTACATTTCCGAAGAGAGGGATGAGTTGTTGGAGCATCCATCTTTGGGCTGACACATTGATGAGGTACAGACAGATGTACGTACAGTCGGCCGAGTTGCTGTACTTTCAGTGAGTAGTACTCTCCAGGAGCACATCAATGGGGCTTGCATCACATCTTGCCCACTTTGGTCCATTATAGAGAGAGGGGCTTCCTTCTATAGGCAGCTTTCGTTGGCAGACAGGGTAGAGCAGTGTGAGTTGATTACGGGTTGGCGACAACATTCCAGGCGTGTATCGTATACAGTTATTGCTACATTAGATTCTTCTTCCAGGATGGATTGGCGGGAGATCATGAGTTGTTACCCTCTTGATGGTACGATTTTCTTCATAGGGAGCACAACAAAGCAGGGGCCCTTAGACATAGTAGATGTTACAGATTCCAGCTGGCAGTGGGCCCCAGGTCATCATTTCTTTAGCACTCCATCCTGATTTTAGGAGAGCAGGATCAACATGGGATTGAGTCAGGGCTTGGATTGGAGAGAGGTGACGAGTTGGTTATGCAGTTGGTGGGGCAGCTTATACAGTTAGAGGTACAACACAGTAGGAGCCAGGGAGTATTGATGCTTGTTGGCGGGCTTCACTTCATCGGGCATCAGCTATAGCCCAAGGCAGTGCGCAACCTGAGCCGTGGGACTTGGGCGATGATTGGCCATGGTGGCATTGGGATCCAGGAGGATTGTTTGTTCGCTGGTACAGTGAGAGATTAGTTTGGGATCCCGGCATTGAGAGATCCCTCCATATCAGGGTGATACAGAGGACAGGGAAGATTCAGTGGTGCATCTGGGACCCAGGCACATTTTACAGTGATGGTGAGGAGCATCAGCTAGAGAGGATGTTGTTCAGGCATTGCTTGAGGACAAGCAATTTTTGGCGGGGAGGACTGTAATATTCCCAATTAGCAGCAACTAATTGGAAATATTAATTTTGTCTAATTTTTGCTTTTATAAAGATAAATTATAAATAAAGTGAGTAAGAGGGGGATATAACTCACTTTAAAATAAAGTGCACTTCCTAAGGGTTACCTAGTAGCATCATGTTGTAACTTAAGTGGGCCAAGTGACCACGTGAAAGGGGACCCACATGGACTGCGTGAGCTTGGCCAGCGCAGTTGAGTTGGCAACGTGGGCCAAATGGAGGCAACGTAGGAGATGGTGGGGCCTAGGGTTGAGAGAGGCCATCGTTATAAAAAAGAGGAGAGCCTCCTCATTTCATTATTCGATGTTTATGATATTGAGCTGGTCATTTCGACTTCTTGAGCACGCTGGTTGTTTAGCTAGTCTGCAGCACTGTTTAGTGCACCGAGTGTCTTCGTTCGGAGATCTCACCCTCAGCCCCGGGGGACTTCGAGTGCCTGCTCGGGTGAGGTTGTCCCATCAGTATTTTGCAGGAGGTTTGGTGTTTGGTTTTTGTGGAGGAGCAGTGCATTCATACACTGCGCAGTCCTGAGAGGGAGGATGCAGTCCATTTCTTGGGAGCTCCGGATTGGGTGTCTTTTGGAGGTTTCGAGCTTAGAGATTGAGCAAGGGGCCAACCCTTGCCTACTGGAGGATTTTGGCAGAGTTTGAGGCAGTATTTTGGTGGATTCCCTTCAGTGTCAGCGCAGAGCCTTGGAGGATAGCGTAGATCCTCAGGGGGGTGATTTTCAGGGGTCGGCCATTGCAGAAACGCTCTCTGGGCTTTTCTGGGTTTGGTGAGTAGAGGCTGATTCCAGAGTTTCAACTTATTCCGAGTAGGGGAGCAGCTCCAGATACTCATCTTGTTCCAGTAGTAGCAGTTACACGACAGTTTTCTAGCAGATAGGACGCAGATCAGAGAGCAGCCATTCCATCAGCATTCTGAGAGTATTTCTTCACTTGCCTTGTGCAAGTCTAGGTGCCATCACTCTGATCACCTATTGTACTCACTTATATTTCTCAGCATAATAAAATGGCTCAGCTATCTCTTTGCATTTCTTGAGTATCTGTTACATGTTCTATATATATGCTATTGTATGCTTGCACTACTGTTATTTTTCTCCTCGAGCATTCCAGTTACTATACCACTTGGTGTGTTTTCCCCCATACTCTTAGACAGAGTCTGGAAAGGGCCAGATAGCCCTCCAGATCTCACCCTCTTTTCAGAGGTGAAATATCTGGTAAATGCCCTCCTAGTCCATCTCTAGTTGGAGTTTGCTTGTGTTTTAGAGATATCCCTGAAAAGGGATATTACAGGAATAAGGGAGAGCAGAACCATCTTGCAGGTTTACTACAACCACTTCCCATCCCAGAGAGGAAATGTAAAAGCATCTCCATGGATTTCATCACTAGGTTACCTGTGGTGCAGGGCAAGGATTAAATCTTCATAGTTTTTGATCGACTGACGAAGTATGCACATTTTTTCGCCATCTCAGCCTGATACACAGTGTCACAGGTGGCTGAGTTATTTTTCCAGGATGTTTTCAGACTCCATGGTCTTCCAAAGACCATAGTCAGTGACAAAGACAACAAGTTCATTGGCGGATTTTGGCAGGAATTATTTCGTTTAGTGGGTACAAAGTTGACACCTAGCACTAGATATCACCCACAGACGGACGGACAAACTGAGATAGTGAACAAGTGGCTGGAAGGCTACTTGAGAAACTATGTCACGGGGCAGCAAAAGGCTTGGTTGCGCTGGCTTCATTTTGGGGAGTACTGCTACAGTACGACATTCCACATGTCGATTGGTATGTCTCCATTTTATGCTTTGTATGGTTATAATGCTCTAACTTTTGTTGATGTGATGTTTGGAGCTAGCAAGGCCCCAAGGGCCAAAGACTTGATCCAGGGGAGCCAAGACATACTCCAGGCTTTCAAGGACAACATAGCTACAACACAGAATCAACAGAAACTTTACGCAGATAGAGGCCATGTGGAGAGACAGTTTGAGGTAGATGATCTGGTTTACCTTCGTCTATCAATGTACATCCAGTCCACGCTGAAGCAAAAAGGAGCTGAGAAGCTCAAACCCCACTTCTATGGACCATATAGGGTGATCAGGCGTGTTGGGGAGGTAGCATATGAGCTGGAGCTGCCAGCCAGGAGTAGGATCCATATTTTTCATGTCTCATGCCTGAAAAAGGCCTTGGGACAGAAGGTGACAGTCACTATGGAGCTTTCACCCACTGATGATGAGGGGCATTTGGTACTACAGCCAGAGGCCATCTTGGATACTCGGGAGAGACAGTTGAGGAGCAGGACCATGAAGGAATATCTGATCCGATGGAGGAACCTTCCAGATGAGGATGCCACTTGGGAGGGGGAGAAAATCCTGCAACATCCATCTTTGCAGTTGCTTGAGGACAAGCAACGTTTTGGCCGGGAGGACTGTAATATTCCCAATTAGCAGTCAACTTATTGGAATATTAATTTTTGACAATTTTTCCTTTTCCTATAGTTAGCTAGAAACTAAAGTGGGTAGAGGTGACCCACAAATAAATCAAAGATAAAAACACTTTCCTAAAGTCACTAAGGCTTAAATTAAAGTTGAAGTGGGACCCAAGGGGGCCAGCATCACGTAGTAGGGAGCAATCTAGTGGCAGCACAGGAGAGGGGGCAGCAGAGGCAGGGATAGCACAGAGACAACGTGGGGATAGCAATTGCGCAGTGGCAGCACAGGGATTGGCAGGTAGAGGTGGCAATGCAATCTAGTGGGGCCCAAGGGGAACGTTGGGGGCTTAGCTAGGTGAAAGAGGGTGAGAGCAGCTCATTATTGATTCATTCAGTCATTTATCTCATTTTCTGTCTGGTAAACCAGAAGCACGCTTGAGCTGTTTAGCCGAGTCTACAAGTGTTGTTTAGCACAAACATTTCCAAGCGGGAATCTCAACCTCATCCTCGGGGGATTTCAAGTGCCTGCTAAGGTGAGGATTTCAGTTCAGTTTTGGAGGAGAGTCACACAACATCAGTCTAGAGTTACGCAGCCTCTTCCACGGCAGCGCAGTGAGCTAGAGAAACACGCAGTCCAGCAGTTGAGCTGCTCCGGAGAGGGAGAAAGGCTAAGGGATTTCAGCCGGGAATTTTGTGAGGAGATTAGCCCTTCCATAGCAGAGTTTTTGGGAAGTTTGCAGCAGCTATTTCCAGCAGATCAGTTCAGAGCCCAGTCTACCCAGCAGAATTGCGTACCCAACTCAAGAGGGTGATTTTCCGGTGTCAGCATTTTGGAAAACCCTTCGCGTGTTTTTCTAGGTTTGTTGTGGAGAGTCCGGTGTCCAATTCCCGAAATTTTCTGAGCAGTGGAACAGTCCCATTACGCAGTCCATTTCCAACTAGCAGCAACATTTTCCAGACTGGGCAGCGTAGAGGAGGAGCCACACAGAGCAACCAACAACCAAAATTTCTGAGCAGGGATTGAGGAGTATTTCAGCCTGCCTTGTGCAAGCCAAGGTGCCATCTTCCAAGCACCATTTGTACCTTTCCCCCATTCAGAAAATATTAATAAAATGGCTCAACGGTTTGGCTCTATTTCATGGTGTTTTGATGTATTTTCCTATTTTCTGTAGATTTAGTCTTTGTTTACTTTGTATTATTGTTTGTTCCCAATTTGGGATATTACATATACACCTGAATAGAATGGCTTAGCTAAAAGGAAGAACCGGTCAGTAATGGAAGTTTCTCGTGCCATGCTTCATGATCAGAAGGTACCAAAGTTTATGTGGGCTGAAGCCACACATGCTGCTGTATATGTTCAAAATCGGGCACCTCATCAAGCATTGAAAAACAAGAATCCTGAAGAATTATTTTCAGGTAACATCAGTCATCTTCGTATATTTGGATGTCTCGTATTCTTTCATGTATAAAAAGACAAAAGAAACAAGATGGAAGCTACCGGAAGAAAATGTATGTTTATGGGTTACTGTGAAAACTCTAAGGCATACAGAATATATTTTCTTGGTCAAAGGAAGGTTTAAATTAGCAAGGACGTAATTTTCGATGAAAATGCAGCACTTTGTAAATCAAGAGACCTTCCTCTGCCTCCCAAGGAAGATGATGATGACAGGGATATTTTAGATGGTCCTTCCATGCTTGAGTCAGATGATATTGGTGTTCCCATGGAACCTATGGATCCATTAGATCCACCTCCCAGTGATACTCCTTCAAATAAAATACTACTCTAGCTTCGCGACACTCTATAGGACTATGAAAGAAGCATTCCCATCCAAAGATCCTTCAAAGGAAGGAACCATGTAGGTATCAGGGATATGTAGCTGCTATGCACCATGATTCAAGTTGAACTATCCTCATTTGAAGAAGTAGTCAAAGAACAAGTTTGGAAGGATCCTATGGCCGAGGAATACGAATCTATTGCGAAAAATGATGTATGGGATATTGTGCCGAGACCGCATAGGAAGTCTGTTGTGACTTCGAAGTGGTTATTTAAGATCAAGCATGGAATCGATGGCAACATTCAGAAATACAAAGTGAGGTTTGTAGCTCGAGGTTTCTCTCAGAAAGAGGGAGAAGATTACGATGACATATTTTCTCTTGTGGATGGATACACACTCTCCGTTCGATAGTTTCCCTTGCTGCTAGTCAAGGATGGACCCTTCACAAGATGGATGTAAAGACCACTTTCCTTCATGGTATGTTACAAGAAGAAGTGTATTTTGAACAACCACAGGGATTTGAAGTGGAAGACAGCAAAACGCATGTCTACAGGTTGAAGAAAGCATTGTATGGTTTGAATCAAGCTCCCCGAGCTTGGTATGCTCGCATTGACAAGTATCTAATGAAACTGGGTTTCACAAGAAACAATGTTGATCCCAACCTCTATTTTATGGTTGTCCAAGGTATGCCATTGATTCTGGTTCTATATGTTGATGATCTATTCTTAACAGGAAGTGAACTGCTGATGATCGAATGTAAGAGGAAGTTAGCCTCTAAATTCGAGATGAAAGACCTTGGTCTTATGCACTAATTTTTGCGCCTTGAGGTGTGGCAAAGGCCTGACGAGATCTTTTTCTCACAGGGAAAGTATGTAGTAAAGCTGCTGGAAAGGTTTGGCATGACCGAGTGCAAATCCATGGCTACTTCGATGGAGATAAATTTTAAGAAGCTGTGTGGAAAAACGACTGGACCTGATATGGAAAATCCATCCGAGTATAAACAACTGATTGGGGCTCTGATGTTCCTCATGAACACCCATCCAGATATATGTTATGTAGTTAACACATTGAGTCAATTCATGATTGAGCCCCTTGATGCGCATTGGATTGCGACCAAACATGTATTGAGATACTTACATGGATCGATCGCACTTGGTCTGAGATATTCTGCTGGTAATATTCAAATTCATGGATACAATGATGCTGACTTGGCAAGTAATGTCTCTGACAGAAAAAGTACATCTAGATGATGTTTCAGTTTTGGTTCTGCCATGATATCTTGGATGAGTAGAAAGCAAAAGTTGGTAGCATTGAGCACCACAGAAGCAGAATACATTTCTTCTAGCACAGCTAGTTGTGAAGCTGTGTGGTTAAGGAAGCTCTTTAGTGAGTTGTTTGGTCAAGTCTTAGATACCACAGTGATATACTGTGACAACAAGAGCGGGATCCGTTTGGTGGAAAATCCTATATTTCATGACAAGACCAAGCATATCGAGATTTGATATCACTTTATTCGTGACATGGTGCAAAGAGGAGATGTTAGACTCAGGGCACGGCTAGTGTTTCTGAGTCAGGTCGGGCTAATCTAGACCAGGGCCGCGGGCTCAGAGTGTTCAAGTCACGACCAGGGAAGCTTCAGCCACGGGCTGAGTGTGTTATGGTTGCAGCTAAGGGATTTTCTGGGCAGATCTCAGTTGGGTCACAGTCAGTTGCTTGCACAGTGCCTTCATTCATCCGTCGCTCCGTCACAATCACTTCAGATCAGGCTTTGACAACATCCTAGATTCAGATCTAGGATTGGGCAATTGATATCACTTGGTTTCCGTGATCTATTGGATTCATGCTCTCGATGTTGTAGATCCGCAGATCTGTAGATCTGATCTATTTGTTTCCGCTGCATATATGTATTGGGCTCATTGTACTCTTTGCTGGAAAACTTTTTATGACGATCTATTGAAGAAGAAGATTTGAAAGGGTTTCCCCCATAGTGGGGTTTTTCCCTGGTCTTGGACCAATCTACTGTCTGTTATGGTTGTGCTTTTGTCTTCTTTGTCACTGCATGCATTCTTCTATCTTCAGTTACTATTTATGATTATTTAAATTGCTTATAATTGGATGCTTTGTTTATAAAGAAGTAATTTGGGCTAAAGTAATTGACACAACATAGAACAATATGAAAAATTAACAGGATGAGTAGCCAAGCTACTTGGTTAAATTTAGCAAGATTAATACTTAGATTAGATTTCTTAAGTATGAGACCACTGCCTTATGGACTCACAATTCTTGCTTAATGTAAATTAATGCCAACTAACCGAATGGACACTCGCTGCTTAGATGATTGACTAACCTATATGACGTGCAAATCCTAGAATTTATGCGTGATGCAATGATCTTGGTTATTTTTAGTTATATGCTTAGTCTAAGTAGAACCTTTCCCTTAACTGTTTTGAGAAACAATCTTCAGAGTAGGTTGTGGGATGGAAGCCAACGGGAACCAGGGAAATGCCTAATTAACAATACCTCCCCCTGCGTTCCAACCACCTAGTGCCTCTGGTACTACAGAGACTGTGGCTTTGACGACTGCAAGGTCATTGTGTTAACCACTAAGAAAAGTTGAATCCCTCAAGCTAATTGGAAAAGGGTTGCCCTAGAAGTCTATCAACCTGGATTATGCTAGCAAGTAAATTTCTTAATATAAGCTAGATCTTAAGATGCTTCTGCAAGATGGATTGAGTGAAGACTTCTTGAGTTAAGATTGTTTAAGTTATTTAAGTACTTGGTGTGAATTATCTTATTAGCAAGAGTACTTGACAGCGATTAGATATCAATCTTAAACAATATAGGTGCTTAAAGATACAAGTGCCAATATTCAAGGGTATTCCACAAGATGTTTATAACATATATCTAACTAAACAATGATTAGTTGAGATATGCCAATGACCAATATTGAAATGCTTACTTAGAATGACAACCAATGATGCCAAATGCTTAAACAACTTAAACCACCAATGAGATTCAAAAACTTGAGTGTGTTAAGTGACAATTTAACAAATGTTAGATTCCAAAATCAACAAGAACACTTCAATGATTATGAGTTCTAGGACAACAGCAAGAAAATCACTTTAAACCATGAAATTTGCCAAAATTATGAGGCAGAAAATTTCCCAATGTTTAACCACTGTAAATTTACAATTTTCAGACCTCTTAAAATGTTAAATGTGGTTGTTATGACAGTAGGAAGAAATTTATAACAACAGTGAGGAAAACACCTTCGATCCAATAGATAACAAACAATTAGTGAGCAACAATGATTAGTGAAATGCCCAATAACTTGCCAAAGTGAAACGAGTTTTAAACCACTTTAACATGCAGTATTCAGTGCTAGATCAGATCTGAAACACTTTATTACAGTAGTAAACAAACTAACAGATCAACAAGCTAATCATGCTACAATCAATGCCCTAAATGCCCAAAAATAGGAAAAAATTACCAAAACTGAAAAATTCAATATTTGAACCCTCTTTAGATGTGTGATTCAGAAAATTCCACATCTGATTCAATAAATTATTCAGGAAATTCCAGCAAGTAAATTTTTAGATCTAGGCTAGATCTAAAATGTCCAAGTGGCCAAAATTCAGGAAAATTTAGATTTTGCAATTTTGAACTGTTCTGACCAATTTGTATGTGATTTTAGGGCCTAATTATCACTATTATGACTGCTGTAATAAAACAAAGGAAGAATGAGGGTTTAGAGAGCAAACCCTAGGCCCAAGGCCTTGAAGATAAAGTTGCCCAAGTTGTCAAAATTTTCTCCTAATCTTGTGCTTGAAAATACAAGTTTTGAGCGATTTTTTCCTGCAAAAAGAGGCCAGCCAGGGTGACGCAGTCCAGTTTTGAGTGTTGTGCAGATTTTCCGTGGACCGGAAGTAGAGCTTCAGATCTTTAACAGTTGCTAGTGGGGCGGAGATTCTGCCGGTGCAGAATTGTGCCTAAGCTAAGTTGACAAAGAGCGGGAGGAGAACAGCTGCACAACAGATTTCTCGCCAAAAGAAATTTGAGGATCGATCGTAGGGTGATCGAAGAGAGCTGATTCATTGTGTTTGGAAGATTTCCAAGGCGGAAATCAGTTGTCAGAGGGAGCAGAGGATGCCTTTCTTGCCAAGGACCTAGATCCGAGTTTCTAGAAGGAGAAGCAGGGAAAGGAAGATCTGTTCCAACAGATTTTTGAGCAGATGGCACCACACGAACTGTGTGATCAGGATAGATTGGACGGCTTGTCCAACTTTGCTATCGAAAGGCCAGAATCCTGGTAGTCCTGGAGGCATACGACTTGAGGGAGCATGTAAAAAAGTCTTGGCTACACCAACAAATGCTCTTCTCCTAGTGAAGCATACTGAAGCAGTGGCACATGCCAAGCGTTTCATCATGGATGGGGTTAAAGATCATGTGGTACCACACATAGCCGAGAAGAACACGGCTAATGAGATGTGGAAAGCATTAACCACACTGTATCAAGGGAAATCAACCTAGAGAAAGATGCTTTTGGAGAACTAGCTGAGGTTATTCATGATGTCCAAGGGAGAGGAAATCGATCCTTTCCTCTTCAGGTTGTAGTCGATTCGGAATCAGCTGACTGCCATGGGGGTCAAGGTGGAGGATGATGTCATGGTGAGGACTACTCTAAATGCAGTCACAGAGGACTGGGAAACATTTGTCCAAAGCATTTTGGGCAGAGTGGACCTTCATAACTGGGACGATATGTGGGCTATCCTCAAACAAGAGGAGATTTGCCGAATGACCAAGAAGCAGACCAACACCAGTTCGAGCAAGGTGAAGAAGGAGGAAGAGGAAGATGCAGCCCTGGCATCAAAGAAACAATAAGGGAAAAAGAAGCGTGATCTATCTAAGATCAAATGTTTCCAATGTGGCGAACTTGGACACATCGCCAATAATTGTCCTCAAAGCAAGAAGGACAAGGAAGCTTCTAGTGTCAAGGTTGCGGTAGAAGATGATGCCTCTGATGATGATGTAGCCATGAGCACTCATGAACCACGAACGTGGGGCGATATTGATCCGTAGAGCAACTATAGAGTGGTGGCGGGATCCTTGAGTAGCCCAACTCTTAGATCACAGCCGTGCTATGAGAGCCTTAAGACAGTAGCAAGGAATGACTGGAGCAGTGGGTGCAAATATCACAGATGAAGCAAAGGCAGAGGCTGATACGCTAGAGAGGGAGCAGCACAGTGCAAATGCAACAACAACGTAGAGGCAGCAACGCAGTCAAATACAGCAACACGTAGAGGCAGCAGCACAGAGGAGGCATGCTTACGCATTGCAGTGCTGTAACAACATAGTGGCTTCAAGAGGACAACGCAGAGAAGCAGCCTAAAGAGCTTCAGTGATGAGATGCAGCTTGACTAACTTGTCTGTCACTAGGCAGTGGTCCTTCAGTTGCTTACTCTCAGCAACTGAGTTGCAGTGCAGCAGTTGGCGGCATTATGTAGCAATTTGAGAGGGAGTTGCAGTACGAATGTAGCAGTGACGGTGGCAGAGTCATGGGCAGCAACAACGCAATGATGAGGGGTGGCCATGCAGTGGGCCAAGCATCAACGCGGAGACCGATGCCAAGATCATAGCAGTACTTTGGGGTGAAGTATAGTGCTAGAGCACATTCCTCGCTAAGAGGGAGTGTTGAGATTTTTGGGTAGCATCGGATGTGCTCTAGCTCCAAAACTTTGTGAGCGAGCTAGAGTATATGAGATCTCCAAGACCTAGAAAACGTTTTCAAGAATTCCATCCGGTTTAAGAGATATTTAATTAATTAATATTTTTAATTAAGGACCCTAAGTCTAACTTAGGAAAATTAAAAGATTAAAGTTAATTAAATTAAAACATGTGATGAGAATGACTTAAGTGATGTGGATCAAGTAGCTTCTAATTGTTGATTTATGGTAGCATCGGATGTGCTCTAGCCTTGTAACTTTGTATATAGGCTAGGACACATGTATTCCATAAAACCCAAAAATGGTTTTGGAAAATTCCACTTAGAGATGGTTTAATTAAAATAATTAATCATTTTTTAATGTTTTCCTAAGTCTAAACTTAGGGAAACTGATTAATTAAAGGGTATTAATTAAACTAAGTGTGAATCTTCTAAATAAAGTCATGGATCACCTCCAAGTTAATCTTAGCCCTTGATTATGTTTTAATCTTGGTCATTGAAGGGTCAACGGAAGAATATAAAGAGGGTGAGGGGCCTATGGAAAACACATTGAGCACATTGAGCATTTGGCATTTTCGAGCTTGTGAGAAAGACACAGCTTGTTGATCAGGATCGAATCACTAGGGCATGGTTTGCTAAGTGATTTTTTATTCAGTGATCAGATTCAGAGAGGGGCAGAAGCAGTAACTGGTCAAGAGGACCAGAAGTACATTACAGAGAGAGGCAACATTTACGCAGAGAGAGACAGCACAATTTTTTGAAGGGGTGATGCAATCCCTGAAGGAAATCACGCAGAAACAGCGCAGTGTCTTCTAGAGTCAGTCCAAAGATAGCTAGAGGTTGGGGTTTCTGAGCCAGGTGGGCCAAAATCCAGTCTCAGATCAGCTTGATCAATTGCAGAGAGAGGTGATGCAGTCTCTCAGGCTTGCCCACGCAGGCTTATGCAGCTCCAGCGTAGGCACTCACGCAAAGGCAGAGAGGGGCTTCACCAGCATCGTTTAGATCAACCAAAGACTTGCAGAGTGAGGAATATCTCACAATTACATTTGTTGTCTAGATTTATCTGAAGGGTTTGTCGGAGATTGGCACCCTAGTTGTACTCAAGATACTGCTACTTAATAATATAAAACCCTCAAATCTGCTGCACTGGTTTTCCCGAGTTGGGTTTTTCCAGGGACTTAGTCCAAAAATAACTATGTCAAATGTGGATTTTTTCATTGTATTTTGTTCAGATTGTTTTAGCGTTTAGATTTATTCGGCAGTATTATTTGTGTAGACTACTTCAGAAATTACTTCAATATTTCACTATAATGAAATAATTATGAAACATAATAGGAGAAGTAATTCAGATTTGTTGCAGTAGGAATCTAGATTTAGGATTTTTCACACTAATCTTAGTTGTCGATTAGAGATTGGATCATGACCATTGATGTTTCAACGAGAAAAGTATAAAAGAAGGGCTTGGGGTCAATTAGAGGACACACACACTACCAAAGCACTAAAGCTAAGCTGAGATTCTAAGGCGTGGTTTGCTAAGAATTTGAAAAGTGTTTCAGCTGCAGCGAGGGGTAGTATTGGCGAGTGGGATGGTCTAGTCCCAAGCTAGGAGTACAACGAGGGCAGAGAAGGAGCATTCTAGAGCAGCGCAGAGGTAGCAACTATGTAGTCCAGCCAAGAGCCCAACAAGGGCAGTGCAGAGGCAGCAGGAGCCACGCAGGGCTGACACAGGCCCAGTTAGGGTAGCGCAGGGGCAACGTAAGCCCTTCAGGGGTGACACATGCCCTTCCTGAGCAGCGCAGAGTCTAACGTAGGTCAGTTAAGCTGACGCAGACTAGTCAGGCTGACACAGAGGGCTTCAAAGCAGCGTTGGGGTTTCTAGAGGGCCAGAAAGGGCTATAGTTCTAAAAATCCCGTTTGAGGGTGTGAATCAACCACATTTTCTGTCTCCGAGGATAGAGGTATTGTTGCCGTTATTTATTTCTGTGTTGGGTGAACCAATTTTGGTGCCCATGATTATTGTACTTAGATTTTGCATAATAATGAAAACCCTTCCGAGCTAGCTGCACCGGTTTTCCCACATTGGATTTTTCCGGGGAAATTTGTCCAGAAAATCTGTCACTTTGTCTATGAGCATGTTATTTAGTATTAGAGCTGTATGTGTACGCTATTATATGTATTTACTTCGATGTTGTTTCTGAATATTCAAACTAATAACTTGTGAATTTAATAAAGTAGAAGTAAATCGGGAATTAATAGTAAGATTTCTTAGGTTAAGAAATTTTCACATTAATTAATCAAACACGTAGTTGAAGTAGATCAAGACACTGCAGTAGGGTTTCCGTTTTGAAACTTTCACAAATGCCACTGGTCTCCATAGAAACTCCTCAAAACTCCTCCAAAAAGCCCTTGGGCCTGCTGATGACACCAAACTGTACCTGTGATCTTTCTGCTCCCAACTCTGCAAGTCCATCCTAACCCTGTCATAAGGAACACCAGAAAAAATGAATATTACACGACCTATACTTTTAGTGCACATATGGGTTTCACATTAAAAAAAATATTTTTCCTTGACCAAATTAAATTCTTCCAATGGCAAAGAGGGTCTTCTCCGGATCAGGGAGGTTGTCCAAAGGAGGGAATTTGTCCCTGAGCTGCCTAATTAACATTTTATACCCTAGTAGGACTCATCTAGTTGGTGCTCATTCACAGCTGTAGAATGAGTGGAAACATAACTTCTCTTGGAGTGTTGTGCCACATATTTCCCTTATTCTGATTTTCATGGATGTAAACAATACTGCCATACTTTTATCAAAGGCTGCAGATAACATTCCATTAATTTTTCTTTTAGTTTAATAGATTCTTAGAAACCAAGTACCTGACGTTTCTTCTAATTATTTACCTTATACTGATCATAAGAATTTGGGTAAGTGCATAAAGTTCATTTTCTTTTTAATTGCAAAGATAAATTAAAACGTTTTAAAATGAGAAAGGCATTTGAAAAGTTTATTGAGAATATCTGTCATAGACATGGATAAAATCCAAACAGTCATGTCGTCTACGAGTATTTCAGAGATCCTCGAGAAGTTTATTTTTGTAACTCTAAGTTATGGTTACACAACAGTGGCTTCTTGTTTTATAACTTCTAGACGTCATCGATGTTTACAAGATTTATACATAAGCAATTTCTTGCCATGCTTTTTCATTTGTATTGTCACGCAGATTTGCATGAAACACATATTTGCCTGTAAACATAGTTCTTTCAATTTCTTTTCACAGGTCAGCCTGCACGCACAGTTGGCTGGCGAGACCCAGGCTTCATACACACAAGTATCTTGAAGGATTTATGGCCAAACACCAAGTAAGAATTCTTTGTAATAGCATCGCATTGTAATTGGTAGAGATTATCTTGATGTTTATTGTTATGTGAACGCTTCAATGTTTGGGGAACTCCTCTCTGTTTCAGTGCAATTCCGAACTTATGTAACAATAGGAAAGCACTAAATTTCAATTTTAACTCAAAATTACCTGAACTTTTTCCCTAATTCATATAGTTTTCCTAGTGCTGCTACTAATTTCAACAGTAATGACACAGATACTACTACAAGGTTGGCCATAGGCTAGTCAATGGGTCATATATTTGGGGCCAACTAAATTATTTTACAGCATCTCCATATCCTGGCCAAGATTCTTTACAGCAAGTAATCATTTTTGGTGACATGGGGAAAGTGAGTTCCATTGCTATTATCTGCAATATTTCCTTGCACGCTTGTCAGAAATGACACATGTAATCTTGTTTTTATTTTATCATTGTTTGGAAGTATGCGATCAAGAATCTCTATGCTTTATTTAGTAGTTAATCCTTTTAAGAAAAGGAAAGAAGTAGCTTTTTTTCAATACACTGGCCAATAAATGTTTGGCTATTTGCTAATTCCTTGCTTCCAGGCAGAGCGTGATGGTTCTAATGCATATAGCGACTACCAACCAGGCACCTTAAATACTACTGATCGCCTCATAGAGGACTTGGATAATATTGACATAGTATTTCATATTGGAGACCTATCTTATGCCAATGGCTATCTATCGGAATGGGATCAGTTCACAGCACAAGTGGAGCCCATTGCTTCACATGTTCCGTATATGGTAGCAAGGTATTCCTATTTGACATTCCAATAGTTTCCATCTTTCTGTACACTTTACTTTTATCATTCTAAAAACATGTGAAAACATTGTTGAGATATTGTTATTGAGTTTTCTAACTAGAATTGTTCTTTCACAGTGGCAACCATGAACGCGATTGGCCTAATTCAGGTTCATTTTATAAGAATACAGATTCAGGTGGAGAATGTGGTGTACCAGCTAAAACCACATTTTATGCGCCAACATTGAATGATGCTAAGTTATGGTATGTAATGAGCACATTGTATTGTAAAATTTTGGAGCGGCTACATGGTCTTACAATATGGTTCAAAATCAGTAGGTAATATTGATTTCTTAAGTTTTAGAAATTGGTCTAATTTGAAAACTTTTTGAAGAGCCAGGCCATCTTGCTTTTCAGCTGATGACAAATTTAAACGTTAAAGCTAAGATTCTACAGCCTGAAAATAGATTCGTAAGAAACAGCACCAAGTTTTACATCAATGGGGTTTTGAGATCCATAATCAACTAAAAACTGTCCTAATGTCTCCCAAGAGCCTTCTCTTGGTTTTGGCTTCTCTTCATTTTCAGAGTGGTAGTAATAAGATTGTCATCTGTTGCTTTCACATGCAAATTCAGATTGTTTTGAGAAGAGGGGTCAAGGGTTTTCTTCGCATCATATCTGACAAAGAAGGAAACTATTATAAATTTTGGCCCGTGGCCTTCCTTCTTTGTTTCTTCTGCAAGTAATTCATCCCCTCTATTTTTGGGTTTCCTGTGATCATTATCGATGGCAATTTTTTTTCATATACATTGTTTCCTTTAGTAATGTCCATATCTTTCTGCTCCTAGCTTCAAATGTTTTTCCTTTGCTGATCAGTGATGTTCTTTGTTGCCATCAAATATTGTGGGGAAGAAACATCTTCTGGAGATTGTTCATACTGAAATGTCAAATTATTTATCATTATGAGGATATATTTTTCTATATTGAATTCTTTCTGATATATTAAAAGCAAACAAAATATATATATATATATAAAACATGCATATTGTGACAATTCTGAATCTAAGAAACCGGATTTGTCCCCCAGGGGCTCCGAATCACGAATCCGGCGAATCGGATACGATTCAGCCGGATTCGTACCCGATTCACGGGGTACAGCCGGATCCATATAGGGTACGGCAAATCCCGACCGTACCCTGTACGGATACAGCCGTACCCCCTGAATCGGGTACGGCCAGACACTCCATCCAAAAAAGTGCGCTGTTTTTTTTATAAACAACCGGTTTTTGCCATTGTTTCTCACCGATTTCATTTGGTGAAGTGAGCAAGGAGCTAGGGTGAGCAAGGTGTTGAACCTCTAATTAAACTGAGAGGGGGGGGGGTGAATCAGTTTAATACATTCCTGATCTTGTAAAACTTTTCATTAAACTTATTTACACCTTCATTTCAAACTCAATTTGATGTGAGAGTAATTTTAGAATGTAATCAGAAAGTATTAGTTTAATAGAGCAGTAGACTTAATATGAGAGCAACAGGTATTAAGCAAATGATACATATCAGATCAATACATAAATATCATGCACAGAGACACCCGATATAAGTGGAAACCCATAAAGGGAGAAAACCACATCTTATTATTGTTGTGATGCAAAGGCAAGCTCCAACTCCCTCTCACCACTGTTTTTCTGCAGGCACCAACCTACAGGAGGCTCCTACCTCAATTCTGCAAGCTACAACTTGCAAGGAAGCACCAACTCCCTTCAGTTTTCTGCAGGCACCAACCTACAGGAGGCTCCAACCTCAGTCAGCTACAACTGACGACTATCAAGCTGCAACTTGATAGGGAAGCTCCAACTTCCTCAATTTATCAAACTAAAAGTTTGCTGATTTACCTCAGATATCAGCTCTGTTCTGTAGCTTCTCCTTCTGTTCTGCTTTTCTTAATCTTCTCTGTCTTACTCTTCTATATTCTGCCTTCTCTCGATTTACTCTCTCTTAAAAAAAAACTCTCTCTGCATATCAAGATGATATTATTTATAGATTTCCTCACATGACTGTTTGTATTCTGCTTGGAATTCGAAATGGAAAGTCATGTCTCTTTGCCTTCCGCCTTCTCACTCCTTTTATCAGCTTACTCAGAAATTATAACTGTAGGTGTCAATTTTAACATTACAGTGGGAGTTTGTTTTCTCTCGGAGACTTGCCAATGCATCACAAACAATAAAAACAATTAAACCATTTACATTCGAATTACAATCTGAATTCCAGCTCACTTATTCTGTCTCTTGGTTTGCTGCGCATTTGTCTTTTCTGTGACTGTGTTTTGACTCTTTTCTGCTCTGTATGCTTTTCTGTCCTCTGCTGTGGTGTATTTGCTGCATACATGTAACAGTGCTTTTATATTAGTGCCTCTTAGAAAAATACGTGACTGCTGACTTGCAGCAAGTGTCTTGTTGATGTGGAACTTTCCGCAAGCGGAACAGACATATATCACAGTCATTGTAAATTAAGAATCGCCCTCCCGTTAAGCTGAGGCCCGTGGGTCTACAGACCACACGGCTTATCGCAACAGCGTTATATATATATATATAACAGCGCCCTTTCATATATATATAAGTAATTTCAACACTCGGCATACATACAACCTTCCTTTTAAAAAGGCTTAAATCAATTCTCGGCATTATATAATAAAAACTCTTTAAACAAATAAGAACTCCTTTCGGGCTCACTCGCCGATCTTTCTGATGCGATGTATCACTCCTCAGCCTCTTCTGATTGCGATTATTCACTGTTATGGCGAAACTTCAAACATATATCAGTCTTGGCTTATAAACCCATCGGGTCCAGCCTTTCAATCGCAATCGCAAATCTTTGTTAACATGTTCCGGAACTCAAACCTATCAAGTCACAGTTTATCAGTCCATCGGGTCCGAATCTCAATCGCAATCGCAACTTTTTGTTGTGATGTTCCGATGCGATTGACCATGCAACTGAAACATTTGTTAGTCATAATTTATAAGCCCATCGGGTCCGGGCTTCAATCGCAATCGCAAGTCTTTAACATGTGTTCCGATTGACCAGTGTCGATGCGATTGGAACATGGAATTGAAGCATTTGTTAATCATAATTTATAAGCCCATCGGGTCCGGGCTTCAATCGCAATCGCAAGTCTTTAACATATGTTCCGACGCTCTTATAATCTCCGGTGCGATTAGCCGGAATTCAAATATATATAAACCATCGTTAATACACCCATCGGGTCCGAACTCTTAATCGCAATCGCAAGTCTTTTAATATGTGTTGTGATTGGCCACTGTTCATTGTATTTTGTCGATGCGATTGGGAAAGGACTTCAAACACGTTTGAATTATAATTCATACCTCCATCGGGTCCGGACTTCCAATCGCAATCGCAACTCATATATTCTCCGATGCGATTGACCAGTGCCGATGTGATTAGACCTGGAACTCAAATATATGTTAACCATGATTTATAGACCCGTCGGGTCCGAACTTCAATCGCAATCGCAACTTCCTGTTGGTTACATGTTCTGCTGCCCTTGCGATCTCCGATTGCGATTAGGGAGGGGTCCCACCTTATAAACTTTTTTTTATGCGCTCCACTTATATAACATAATATATATGCCTTGGTCCTTTGCAGCATACGTAATGCGCGGCATTTATATGTAAGATGATGGATATATATATATGTATCCTCCATCGGGGTAGGCGATTCCCGGAATAATATTTGTGTTGTATAACGCCGGTTGGAGTGTGCAATTCCCGGAATATGGTTCTGTATTATATGCATTGCATTGCCGCTGGAGTTAAGCGATTCCCGGAATAAGGATTATGTATTATATGTATAACGCCGGTTGGAGTATGTGATTCCCGGAATTTTGTAACGGCTCTCTGCCTCTGTCACTTAGTCTCTGCCTTTGCCTCTGCTGCTTCTGTCGCTCTGCCTCTGTCTCTACCTTTCGATAACGGTTCTTCATTGTGCTTCTATGACTGTTACATTTTGACTTTCTTCTTGCTGCCTCTATTGCTTTCCCTGTGCCTCTTTTGCCTTCCTCTGCTTCAGCGCTGCCTCTTTTGCCTGAGTGCTGCCTCCTTTGCCATCAATGACAATATTTCCAACACAAGGAGCAAGTGTGAGCAAGGAGAAAGGGAGTTCTTTCGAAGAGATTCGAGTATCCGGTAAGTTCACTGTCCCTCTATATTTTGCATTTAGTTTGCTGTTAGTGTTTGCATGTGCATATGTTTTATATATTTGGTTATTTTTGTTTATTTTTTACAGTATTCATGGCTCAATCAAAGGCAGCAAGACAGGGGCAAAGAAAGAGGAAGAATGTTCCCATTGGAGATGCCCCTCCCGTCCCTGTTTCATCAGGGTCTGCAAGTATTCCATCTATTGGAAGTGGGGCTGCAACAACAGCTTCAAATGTGCAGGAAAAACAAACTGTTGACCCCAAATACCCATTGTGGAAATATGTGACAAGAGAGGGAGGGGCAGGAAAAAAGGGAGGAGGAAATTGTTCATGGAAATGCAATTTTTGCAACGGCCATTTCACTTGCACAAATTTACGTGTGAAAGCTCATTTGTTGGGTATTTCGGGTTGTGGCATTAAATGTTGTACAACAATTCAATCGCCACAGAGGAAGGAATTGGAGAAAGAGAAATTTATTGGTGAGGCAAATGTGGCATCAAAAAAAAAAAACAAGAATGATGACCCCCTTCCATTCTTAAGGAAAAGCAGCAACAAGTTCCCTTTTGAGACTTTTAGTGGGGGACAATCAGAAAAGAGAAAGGCAACTGCAGTTGGTCCAATGGACTAGATTTTTCAAAAAGAGAAGAGGGAAGAGCTTGATCTCACCATCGCATTTTTTTTCTATCAGAACTTCATATCCTTTAATGTTGCACGGTCACCTCTATTTATTGAGATGTGTCGAGCTCTTAGTCATGGGGCTCCATTAGGATATGTGCCTCCTGGGTCAGAGAAGCTCAGAACCATATTGTTGACAAAGGCAAAGAAAGAGGTGGACAAAATGCTTGAGCCTATTAAATCAGCATGGCCAACATCTGGGGTTAGCATTGTTTATGATGGATGGACAGATCCAGCATGCCACCCACTCATGAACTTCATGGTGTCATCCTTGAATGGTCCAGTTTTCTTGAAATCAGTGGATGCCCTTGGACAGTACAAGGATGCACAATATATGGGTGAGTTATTTATTTGAAGACATATTTGTTTAAATTAAATGAAATGCTTTCAAATGGAAAGAAAAAGTAATCCTAAAAATGAAACAAGAAACTATTAGCATAAGATATAGTCAATACAAGATAGAAGGATGTCCTTAAGATATATGAACAATTGATAATTCAAAGCATGCAAAGATATCTTCCCAAAATGAAAACAATTAGTAATCTGCTTGAAGAATGTAAGTGAGATGATCCTTGTCGATGTCTATCAAAAGTAACTTTCCTTCAAGTATTAAACAAGCATATAAGCAAATGTGAAATAGAAATTCAAAATGTAGACTAGTGCTTCCAAGTAAACAATAGCTTGCCCAAAATGAGATTAAGACACAAATGATAGAGAATTTAGATGTTAGACCAAGATAATAACATGAAATTAAATTTGCAACATAAAGTTAGTACTTGAAAATGAAATGCCCAAATAACAAGATACATCAATCATCCATGACCATCAAAATAATAACATGAAATGAACCATATTCCAAGTGCAAGAGAAATTAAATTGTTGCGAAAATTAAAGGGATCACAATATTTGCATTAAAGGTGCTTCTTGAAATGGGAAATATTATTTGCACGTGAAACTTTAAATCATCAAGATAGAAAAAAATTGAGAACTTGCAAGTAATGTAAAATGTGATGTAAAAGTGCTATTGGTTTGTTTTATTAGTTAGACTCTAAAAGCAACATTCAATTAAAATCTAATCCTCAGACCTCACCCTCGCCCAAAGATTTGGATCTCACAGTGAGGAGTCAATAGAGGCAGAGGGTCCCTAAAAGTCTATTCAACCAACTTAAGTTGGAGGAAAAGTTTAGTGATGCTCGGGGCATGTAAAATCTCTAAAAGTAAATTAACAAAAGAAATAAACTTCAACTTGAGATAGTTGTTTGACATGAAATAAATGTTGCTTTGTAAAATAGAATTTGCCCAAATAATTGATGCATTCAAACTTAAGATTGTAAAGTGTGCTCAATGGTGAAACATGTTGATTTATGGTAGCGCATCGAATGTGCTCTAGCCCTGTAATTTTGTATATAGGCTAAGGCACATGTATTCCATAGTACCAAGAAAGGATTTTGGAAAATTCCACTTAGAGATGGTTTAATTAAATTAATTAATCATTTTTTAATGTTTTCCTAAGTCTAAACTTAGGGAAACTGATTAATTAAACTAAGTGTGGATCTTCTAGATAAAGTAATGGATCATCTCCAAGTTAATCTTAGCCCTTGATTATGTTTTAATCTTGGCTGTTGAAGGGTCAACGAAAGATTATAAGGAGGGTGAGGGGCCTATGGAAAACACATTGAGCATTTGGCATTTTTCGAGCTTGTGAGAGAGACAACTTTTTGATCAAGATCGAATCGCTAGGGATGGGTTTACTTAGTGATTTGATTCAGTGATCAGTTCCAGAGAGGGGCAGATGCAATAACTGGTCAGGAGGACTAGGAGTACATTTCAGAGAGAGAGGTAGCAGTCACGCAGAAGAGGCAGCGCAGCCGTCTGGAGGGGTGACGCAGTTTCTGAAGGGAGTCACAAAGAAGTGACACAGTGCCTTCTTGATTCAGTCCAAAGATAGTTGGAAGCTGGGGTTTCTGAGCCAGGAGGGCCAAAACTCCGTTTCAGAATCAACTTGATCATTTGCAAAGGAGAGGTGACGCAATTCTTCAGCTTGCCCACATAGGCTTACGCAGTAGCATAGGCATCACGCAGAGGTAGAGAGGGGCTTCACTAGCGTTGTTCAGATCAACCGGGGATTTGCAGAGTGAGGTATATCTCACATTTCTTTTGTTGCCAAGATTTTCTCTAAAGTGTGAGTCGGATATTGGCACCCTAGTTGTACTCAAGATTTTGCTGCTTAATAATACAAAACCGTCAAATCTGCTGCATCGGTTTTCCCGAGTTGGGCTTTCCTGGGGACTTAGTCCAAAAATAGCTGTGTCAAATGTGGATGTTTTTCATTGTATTTTGTTCAGTTTGTTTCAGCACTTAGATTTATTCGACAACATTATTTGTGTAGACTGCTTCAGTAATTACTTCGATATTTCACTGTAATGAAATAATTATGAAAAATAATAGGAGAAGTAATTCAGATTTGTTGCAGTAGGAATCTAGATTTAGGATTTTTCACATAGTATCAGAGCTTATTCAAGCTGAAGTGCAGGAGAAACAAAAGTGAACCAGCAGATTGACGCTAAAGAGACTGGGAACTGCGTAAGCGGCAGTAGGCTACCCCAGAAATTACGCAGTCCAGGCCAGGAGGGAAATCTAGCGCAGAAAGAGCTCCCTATGAGAAAGTCGACAGAGGGTCAAGCTTTTTTAGTTGCAGAAGAGGCAGCGTAGCAGACTAGCGTAGCTGAAGGACGTAGTTGTTGCACAACAGTGAGTGCTCATACATAAGCGTCAGAAAATTTCTGAAAAACACAGATTGGGGATTTCTTGACCTCAAAGAGTTTTCTTACTCAAAGAAACTCAATCTTTCCTGTGCAGCAACAGAAGAGTATTGACTTACTCCTCAAGGAGTGCGTAAGTCTAGCTGAGCAAAGGAGGAAGAACTCGACAGTTGAGGAGATGGCCAGCAACCGATTGCGTGACCAAGATAGATTGGAGGGTGCCTCCAACTATGTTATTTGGAAGTCAAGGATTCAGTTTCTCCTTGATGAGCATGATCTAAAGGCCCTCATTGACAGCGCAGTTGCAGAACCACTGGATGCAGCACATCTGAGAGCCTTCAAGAAGAACATGGCAAGAGCCAAACGATTGATCCTAGATGGTGTGAAGGATCACATCGTACCTCACATAGTAGCAAAGAACACTGCTAGAGAAATGTGGGTAGGGTTGGAAAAGCTATACCAAGGATCTTCCGAACAACAGAAGATGTATCTGGAGGAGAAGATGCACAATACCAGGATGAAGAAGGGAGAGCGTTTTGACTCCTTCCTGTCTCGAATTCAGGATAACCGAGACCAGCTTTCAGCAGTGGGATCAACACCCAAAGACTCAAAACTAGTAAGGCTCACTCTGAACTCTATTTCAGAAGATTATCAGGTCTTTGTCCAGAGCATTCTGGGCAGAGAAAAGCTTCCAGGATGGGAAGCGATGTGGGCATCCTTGCAGCAAGAAGAGCTGAGGAGAGATATCCTTAAAATCCATATTGAGGATGGCAGCAGTGGTTCGAAAGTCATGTGTGAAAAATCCTAGATCTAGATTTCAACTGCAACAAATCTGAATTACTTCTATTATTTTGATAATTATTTCATTACATTGAAATACCAAAGTAATTACTGAAGCAGTCTACAGTGTACACAAATAATGTTGTGGAATAAATCTAAGTGCTGAAACAAACTGAACAAAATGTAATGAAAAACAACCATATTTTACACTGTTATTTTTGGACTAAGTCCCCGGAAAAACCCAACTCGGGAAAACCGGTGCAGCAGATCTGAGGGTTTGTATTATTAAGCAGCAGAATCTTGAGTACAACTAGGGTGCCAACATCCGGCAAACCCTTAAGAGAAATCTAGACAACAAATATAATTGTGAGATATACCTCACTCTGCAAGTCTCCAGCTAATCTAAACAGCGCTGGTGAAGCCCTTCTCTGCCTCTGCGTGAATGCTTACGCTGGAACTGTGTCAGCCTGCGTGGGCAACCCTGAGAAACTGCGTCACCTCTTTCTGTAACTGATCTAATTGATTTGAGATTGAATTTTGGCCCTCCTGGCTCAAAAACCCCAGTCTCTAGCTATCTCTGAACTGACTCCAAGAGACACTGCGCTGCTTCTGCGTGATTTTTTGTAGGGGCTGTGTCACCCCTTCAAAAAACTGCGCTATCTCTCTCTGTGTAAGTGATGTCTCTCTCTGAAGTGCACTTTTGGTCCTAATGACCAGTCTCTGCTTCTGCCCCTCTTTGGATCTGATCACTGAATCACAATCACTTACAAAACCCTGCCCTAGTGATTCGATTCTGATCAAAAGCTGTGTCTCGTCACACAAACTCGAAAATGCCAAATGCTCAATGTGCTCAACTTATCTTCCATAGGCCCCTCACCCTCCTTCTTATATTCTTCCGTTGACCCTTCAACGGCCAAGATTAAAACATAATCAAGGGCTAAGATTAACTTGGAGGTTATCCATGACTTTATCTAGAAGATTCACACTTAGTTTAATTAATACCCTTCAATTAATCAGTTTCCCTAAGTTTAGACTTAGGAAAACATTAAAAAACGATTAATTAATTTAATTAAACCATCTCTAAGTGGAATTTTCCAAAACCATTTCTGGGTATTATGGAATACGTGTCTTAGCTTATATACAAAGTTACAAGGCTAGAGCACATCTGATGCTACCATAAATCAACACTCCCTCTTAGCGAGGAAAGTGCTCTAGCAAAACAACTCAATGTGTTGTTGTTCTGACTTCTGGAACATCTACTGTTGTGCTATTGATGCTGCTCACCAATACTGCACAAAAAAACTGCTTCATCTGTACTACTGCTGATTTTGCATATTGCTGCCAACTGCCACTGTACTGCAACTCCCTTTGAATGCTGCAACCATGTTGCTGCACTGCGTGAGCACTGCTCTACACTGCGTTGTAGCTTCTCATCTGCTTCTGCTGCTGCTGCTGCACTGCTGCTTCGGAAAAACATCCGAAATTGGACAAGAAAATCTGCAACTAAAAATAAGACTGATTGTTGCTAGCTTTTGCACTAGCTCTCTGAAGATACTGCGATGTTGTTGCTCCGCACTATTTAAGCACTGCTCTGCACTGTGTTGCACCAGTGTGCATTGCGCTGCTGCTCAACTCCTGATGCTGCTACTCTCTTTCTGCATTGATCAAGCTCTAGTACTGCTATCTGCTGCATTGTCTTCTCATCTTCTACTGCAACTGTCCATCCTGCTACTGTCTTTAGGCTGTTGTAGCTCACATGTGATCCAAGAGTTCGGAAATACTAAAGGATCTTGCCACTTGTAGATTTTGGATCTACAACTCCAAGTCAACCCACTTCTCTCCTTTCGGAATATGAACTAACATAGCACAATCTCTTTCTGCCTCAATCTTGGCAGCTCCTACTTGAGGATCTTCCTTCTCCTCTTTATCCTTTTTCTTAAGAGGACACTGTGTGGAATAATGTCCCATTTCCCCACACCGAAAGCACTTGATCTTAGAAATATTTGGCATTTAGTGCATGTTTTCACCCCAAATTTAGGGTTGACGTCTAGGGTTTATTTTGTTGTTCTATGCATTTTTACCCTTAGAAACCTAAAATTGACCTACCCCTTGCTTACCCTTTTAATATCCTTTAATTCTTTGTTGATCTTATCATTTATAGGTTATTTCTTTGTTGTTATTGTTGAGTTTTTTTTAGTGTAGAGGTAGCATCGGATGTGCTCTAGCTCCCAAACTTTGTGGAGAGACTAGAGTACATGAGATATCCAAGACCCAAAAAGGGATTTGAGAAATTCCATCCTGTTTAAGACAAAATTAATTAATTAATATTTTTAATTAAAGACCCTAAGTCTAACATAGGAAAATTAAAAGATTAAAGGTAATTAATTTAAACATGTGATGGAAATGACTTAAGTCACACTGATCAAGCTTTCTTTTAATCTTAGCCGTTGATTCAAGATTAGATCATGGCCGTTGGTTTCCCAATGAGAAAAGTATAAAAGAAAGGCTTGGGGTCAGTTGGAGAACACACATAGTGGCAGAGCACTAAGACTAAGCTGGAATTCTAGGGCGTGGTTTGCTAAGAATTTCCAAAAGTGTTTCAGCTGCAGTGAAGGGTAGTATTGGCGAGAGGGATGATTTGATCCTAGGCCAAGAGGCAGCAAGAGGCAGAGAAGTAGCAGTCAGAGCAGCGCAGAGGGAGCAGCAGCTGCACTACAGAGAGGGCTTCAAGAACTACGCAGACCCAGAAAGGGCAGCGTAGAGGCAGCAGGAGGCTAGCAGTGCTGACGCGGGCCCAACCAGGGCAGCACAGGGTCAGCGTAACCCAGTCTGGGGTGACGCAGGCCCTTCCTGAGTAGCACAGGGGCAGCCACAGCCTAACAGAGTTGACAGAGAGGGCTTCAGAGCAGAGTTGGGGTTTCTAAAGACTGAAAAAGGCTGAGTTCTGTAAATCCCGTTTGAGGGTGTGAATCAGCCAGATTTTCTATCTCTGGAACAGAGGTATTGCTGCAGATTTTGTATTTCTCTGTCAGGTTAACCAGTAAGGTGGCTAGATTTGTTGTACTTAGAATCTACTTAATTATAAAACCCTCCCATGGCCAGAAGAACGCTTTTCCCGCATTGGGTTTTTCTGGGGACAGTTGTCTAGAAAATCCTTTGTGTCACTTTGTCATTGTGCATGTATTCAGTTTTGATCTGTATTTGTGTAGATTGTTAATGTGTTTACTTCGATGTTAACACTGAATATTTCAGATTAATAACTTGTTTAAGTAGGAGAAGTAAATCAAGATTTAAAAGTAGGGTTTATGCATAAGTAATATTCAGAAATTTTCACATGGTATCAGAGCGATTGCAGATCTAGTTGAATCACTAGCAAGAATATTGGAGAATCCTTGCTGCAGAAAGCAGCAGCAACTGCAGAAATCTGGACTAGAGAGGGAAGTGTAGCAGCAGAGGGAAGTAGAGCCACGCAGAGTCCAGAGTGATGCAGTCTCCACGCATGCCCACGTACTTACTACGCAGAGGCAGCGCAGAAGCTGTGTTGAGACTGTCTGCTCACGCAGAGGTCAGCCAGGGTGACGCAGTCCTGAAACTGTTTGCTAATTCAGAGTGTCGAAAGTCGTGCTGCAGAGCTTCAGTAGTTGCTGGTGGGGTTAAAATTCTCTCGGTTCAGAATTTAGCCTGAGCAAGTTGACAAAGTGCGAGAGGAGAACAGTTTCTCAGAGGATTTCCAGCCAAATAAATATGCAGTTCGATTAGAGGATTGAAGAGAGCTGATTCATTTTTGATTTGGCAGACTTCCAAGAGAGGAAGTCAGTTGTCAGAGGGAGCAGAGGGTGCCTATTTTTCCAAGGACCCTAGATCCAAGTCTCTAGCATACATAGGAGGATTCATTCCGACATATTTTTTGAGCAGATGGCACCTCACAGACTACGTGATCAGGATAGGTTGGATGGCTTGTCCAACTTTGCAATCTGGAAAGCCAGAATCCTCATAGTCATGGAGGCATACGGTTTGAGGGAGCATGCAGAGAAAGTCCTGGCCACGCCGACCGATGCGAAGCTCCTAGAGAAGCATGAAGAAGCAGCAGCACACACCAAGCGCTTCATCATGGATGGGGTGAAAGATCATGTGGTCCCTCACATAGCCGAGAAGACAACAACTCATAATATGTGGGTGGCTCTGACCACACTATATGAAGGAAGATCCGTTCAGAGGAAGAACCAACTGAGGTTATTCATGATGGCCAGGGAGGAGGAGATCGAGCCTTTTCTGTCTTGACTTCATTGCCAAGTACCCTTATTTGGTGTTGCAAATTTAATTGCATGTTGTTAACTTGATCTAACATTTGAGTTTTTTTATCATCTCATTTACATTCTCCAAAGTAGATTACGAACTGTTTGTATTTTGGCAAGATATATTCACATGTTTTGATTCACCAATTTATTTATCTTAAAAGTATTCTTGTATCTTGCATTTATAATATCTTGTGCTAACATTTTATTGTTTCACTTTTTAGGATTACTTTTTCTTTCCATTTGAAAGCATTTTACTTCATTTAAGAAAATACATTTTCATTTTAAAGAGATACTTTTAAGGCATTGGTTTTCATATGCTTTATGCTTATTTAAATTATGTATTGATGGTTATTGCTCATAACATTTTTGCGTATAAATCTTAAGAAGTAATCTATTTAACTCTAACAACTCTCCTAAAAACTCACATCTTTTAACTTAGTTTTCCATTTAGGGACCAACCCCCATAGCTAACCTAGGAGATAGCTTAAACGGAGACAGATGGGATTAGTGTGACAGCCTCTTCTCTGAGTTCCTTGCCACCAACCACACCTTTTGGGGTTAAAGGCTTTTCTCACTAATTTATAGGTAGGTGTAGGCAGCAGGCGATAACACAACCTATCCTTCTCTTAGACACAAATTGATGGAGTAAAAAACTATATATACAAGTGAAAGGCCATCATTTCAATTCGAATTTGTCTTGAGAAAGAGAAACCATGCTTTTTTCTCTCCGTTATTCTTCTTTCTCTCTATTCTAGATTTTATTAATTTATATCTCAATATCCTTGTCTTCAAGTTTTGTGATAGTCATCTTGGTGCAGCCAACCTTTTGGCTCTTGCATAATAAAATTCAATTTTGATCCATTCACTCTGGTTTGTTTGATTCAATATTATATTGTGCAAATTAGTAAGATCTTTTACCTATTTATTTGGCAATTAGTCACTTAGATATGTTTTCTTCTTACAATATTTTTCCATATAAAGAGTTGATTTGCGATTCCACTCTAAACTTAAGCATTTATACACACTTGTTTGGCCACTAACTTGTTGGTGAAAAAACCTTTACCTTGCTATCTTTTGAGTGTTTACTTGCATATTTACAGGTTAGAACAATGAGTACAAAGACTAGGGACACCCCCTAAGGTTGGCACGCATCAACCCAAACAAAGAAGAAGATTTGTGGGAGGGCTTGCACATTATGTTTTGATACCAATGCTTGATCCTAGGGCTACCCTGTCACCATGAATGCTTCAGGAGGGTGACATGAGCCTTCTTGATGATGGCATACTTGGAGATCTTACTTGGATATGTACCCATTAACTTTGATGATGTACCCATGCAGTTTCATCATCAAAAAGGCTCATTTGATGATGTTACTTGTAGGAGTACCCACGCACTTTGATAATGTACCCATGCACTTTCATCATCATGAGGATGATGTGAGCCTTCTTAATGATATCTTGGTGGAGGAAATCTTACTTGAAGATGTACCCATGCACTATGATGATGTCCCTTAGATTGAGGACCACTCTTGGACCCACTTTGTTGCTCAATGTAGCTACCCATTTTGGAGGATAACATCATGCAGAGCCTCCCCTCCCACATGTGTGGAGGATTTATGACATATTTCTTATGTTTTATAATATTGTAAAGCTATCTTAAGGTAGACTTGTGATCTTTAGGCCTATTTGAATCTAAGTTGCAGGAAACGGGGAAACGGAAATGAGTTTCCGAAACGGGAAGCGAAGCGAAACGCGACTTCCCCAAATTTTGGAAACGGAGAAATGCAGTATATATATATATATATATATATATATATATATTATAATAATAATTTAAATTTATATTAGAATTTAGGACATTTAAGAAAAAATATGTGAAATCATATAAGTTTAAAACATACATGATACATGATAAATTCAAAGCATAAACTATTACAATTTACAACACATTTACTCATGAATGATAACAGACACAATGAAAATAGCAATATCAGAATATCGGATTGGTGCTCTTGATTAAATACGAGTTCCATACCCTACTACATGACAAAATACGATGGAAACATTGCAATCACCCAATCCTGAAATCCTAAAAAACTGACAAGTCTGCTGGATTTTGAATGAGATCTAAAATTCTACTTTCTCCATATGAAATCCAATGAGGTCGGAACCACTCTCAAACGTCCTGAGTCATTTCATGGTAATGTTAAAAATTTAAGTAAAAGTGACATTCTCTTTAATCTTCATTTTCAACATTCTCCATTAAGGAGAATGTTGAAAATGAAGATTAAGGAGAATGTCACTTTTACTTTAAGAATTTAACATTACCATGAATTGCATATAAGTACTAGGGCCATAGGCTTTAAAAAGCCATCTAGAAGCATCCATAAATGATTAGAATAATATTAAAAAGCACGAAAACCAAAAAAAAAATTAAAAAACCAAGTAAAAATCGCTTTAAAGGGAAGGAAACGCTGCTGTACAGCCGAGAAACGCGTTTCCGGCCGTACTGGTACGCGTTTCCTCGTTTCAGTTTCGTTTCTTGGGTGAAACGGGCCTAGAGCCAGCGTTTCCTGCAACTTAGATTTGAATGCTTCAAGCAAACTTTTAGGGCTTTTTATTGTAGATTAGTGAAACATGACTTGGTTTCCCTCATATAAATCAAGGGAAGTCATTTTCACTTATTCATTATCACACACTGTTAATTTTTTCATAGGGCTATATTGTTCTTTGCTTTGATAATTGCATTTCTTCATTAACATATTAAGTTCACCCCATAACATCATAACATTATTCCGATTTTACATCATTATTCATCATCATATGCAACTATGTAGAAAGAACAATATCATCATCATCAATGCAGCGGAACATAAAGGAACAATAAAAGAAATGCATGCACACATAGGGACATTAGGATTGGTCGGAGACCAAGGAAAAACCAACTATGGGGAAAACCCTTGCAAATTCTTCTTCTTAGATTGTCATCAAATGATTCAACAAAAGAGAGTACAATGATCCATATCTTCATCTATGCAATTAACCAGCAAATTAACTTCAACATCCATGAAAAGAACCCAACAATGTATATACTCATAAATATGATTCTGAAGAATGCACTGAACTGTCACTATTTTTGGTCAACTGGCGAACACTGCGGTCACTGAGCGGAATCTTCGGTAGACTAAAATTTCATGTTTTAGTCCCCATTCACATGGAGGATGAGTCATCTGTGTGACTATAGCTTCCCAGTCGCTCCCTTAAGCCTGGCAAGCGTGTGACTGGGGTCGAAACTGGACTACAAAAGCCCTAATCTCTCGGTCGCATGCACAGAGTGATATCCATTGAACTGGAAGGCTCCAATCGCACTCATGAGCCTGTGTGGGAGCGACTAGGGTCGAAATATTCCTATTTTGTGCCTGCGACTGGGACCCAAAACCCTAAATCAAAGATGCGAGCTTCAGAGTTGCAATTTCACCTCGGAGCGAATTTGAAGCTCCGCGGATGAGCCTCAAAC
Organism: Pinus albicaulis; assembly: GCA_034641835.2. Taxonomy (NCBI): domain Eukaryota; kingdom Viridiplantae; phylum Streptophyta; class Pinopsida; order Pinales; family Pinaceae; genus Pinus; species Pinus albicaulis. Next base: position 638,578,665 of record CM076572.1, read on the forward strand.
ATGTGCGAGCCAAAAACAGGATAGAAGTGTGTCTCATCATTGTGTCTGAATGAGGTAGAGGTTACTTGTATTTATAGCCTTCCAATGGGTCCGCTTTGCTTTAGGGCCGACTTGATCGAATATGCACGTGTGTAGGGCCGACCTAATCCAATGTTCATGAGTGGGTTCATAAATTCAGAAACCAACTTCTCCTTATCTAAACGAGGTGATATTTAGGTCAATTTTGGTCCTTTGGAAAAGAGGAATTCAATGCAATCATTATCTCCATCTTGTGAGTTGTCCAAAGTGGGATTTGACCGCAATGTCATATTTTAATACTCCCTTTCAACTAGGGACAATTCCACCTACATCATGTCATATGTATACTATCATCAAATCATATCCAATCTCAAGAATCTCATCATCTTGTATCATCATTGATCATCTCAATTCATCTCTTGCTCATTCCTACTTATCTCTTGATTGTCCCTGCTCATATGTTGAACATTCTCGAATCTAGAAGAAGAATTTGTCATCGAAGGGGAGCCTAAGCTACCACCCTCTATTCATCGGGCTACTACCTGGAATCTCTGTGAGAGGGCTACTACCCAGAATATCGGTCAACATGCTACTACTCGAAATATCAGCAGGGAGTCAGATCTACGACCCACATCATCATCGGAGAGCATATCATCAGGGAGCACATCTCAACCTGGAACCACTTCGAGGAGCTACTACTCAACTTGAAATCTCATGGGGGAGCTACTACTATGACCCCATATTAAGCAATAGGTGATATAGGGGATCTGCTACTCAATCCATCTTATTTCCTACTGATCTTCCCAACGATGACCCAAGAGTCATGTGGTAGAACACTTGCATCATAATTTGAGCTTGGACGAGATACCCGACTTACCAAGAGGTAACGATCACATGCCTCCAAGCCTCCTCAACCCGTTAGCCAAGCGGGGAGGGACAATCCCAACAAGCCCAGCTTGTGGGTATGATGCCAAGTGGGGTATACTTTGCAAAGACCAAGATAGGGTGAGTTACTATTCCAACCCTATGGGTAACAGATAGGGGTGATACCCTATTTTCCAGAGTTCCCTCAACCCCAGGAGCCCGCTATCTCAATTCCACACCCTGGGAGCTCAAACAGGGGAGGAAGAGTTGTCTCAATGTCCTCGACCAGTGCTACTCTCTGTAGCAACGTATCATTGTGCTCATATATGTTAATCGTCTTGACTCAATAACAGTTGTCTCCTATTCATATAGGACATCAAATAAAATATCATATTAGAACATAAACAATCATATATATCACAAAAGGATACCATATTCGTCCTCCCTCTCAAGGAGGTGCCAAACACAAGCTTAAGCTTGCCTCGTACAGCGGCACTGTCTCAATATATGAAGGTAAATCAGTCTCAAATATATGCGGGATTCTCTACCAATTGGATCCCACTCTTTTTCATCTTCATTCAAGTCATCAACTTGTCTATAATACTGTCATGCATCAACAAATTTGTTAGATCATAAAGTCAGACATATATCCATCATGGTCATAACATGCTAACATCAGCTATTACAACATCACTTCATGAGATCAATCTTTCATCAAGGGTTAGAGTCAAGTGATTAGGGGAGCAAACAAATGTAACATCATATCTCAAAGGTCAATCCATCAAGTTAGGGCATGCCATAGTTACATCAAAACATAACCACGGTTAATGAAAGATCTAGAAATATCAATCTCATAGTTATACTTCTATCAACATGGTTACCATGCTTATCATTATCAATAGGATCAAGTCAGGTCATTCAATAAAACTTTACAAAAACAACAAGAGTGTCAAACCTTTCTCCATACTTTCATCATGCTCATCACAAGCATCATCAATAGTATTGTATATAGAATTCAATGAGCTAACCTTCTATAGGAAATCCATCATGTATTATGCATGTCAAGTGTTAAGAGTATCATCTACTAGAGTCAAGGTGCTAGCCTTCTTTATGGGATCAAGATATCCAAAAGATAGATGTTAGCCAAACATCAAGTACACTACTACATCAAAGATCAACATTAAGTAGCCTCATAGAATCAAGAAGTTCCTTATGTGAGATACTTGTTCAACATCAAGTGCACCATTTCATCATAAGAACCATGGATCCAAATTACTTTCATATGCTTGCATGAACCATTTGAGAAGGAAACATTCTCATCATACCTTAGGTCTTACATTTCCATTCAATATTACCACTGAAACATAACATTGAAACAATATACCATGCATACCTTGTAGTAAATACTTGTGCATCTTTTCATTTGACATAGGCAACTTGTAGCACTTAGTCATCTTTTATCAGGTGCATCCTTACCTTTCCAACTCTAGCTTTTCTCTTCCTGCATTAACCATGATCCTCAAGAGGGATCCACTTATCATATCTCATCAAGGAGTTAGAAGCATCCAAATACTCAAATATACATGTAGGAAGTATAAGTAATGATCAAAACAATAATCAAATCAATAAGTCTAGACAGAAGTAAGGACCTCAAGGAGCATCATAAGTCAAAGAATACTTATCTTCAATGAGAGGTGATCCTCTCCCAACCTTCAAGAGTCATCACAGGCCATTGTCCATATAACAATGTTTCCTTCAATCAACTTTATCAACAATGAGATCTACTAGAGACTATCCCATCTAGGGCTTCATCAAATCTGTCACACGTGCTTGAGCATCTTCACATTGACCATGCTAGATTTCAAATCTCATATATTTTCCATAAACCAAGGTTTCTCTCAAACCCTAACCTCATAATATCCATCAAACCATAATACACAAATTGCCTAAGGTTTCCTTCAAACCCTAGAATTCTTTAAGTTCTCCTCCATCTTCTCTTGCTTCCATCAAAGGTGTCTCCATGGGGGTGATCTCCATGAATTTTCTTCATCCCATCTCTGAAACCATGTTAATTTTTTCAAGTTCTATATTGTTCTTTGCTTTGATAATTGCATTTCTTCATTAACAAATTAATTTCACCCCATAACATCATAACATTATTCATATTTTACATCATTATTCATCATCATATGTAAATATGTAGAAAAATAATATCATCGTCATCAATGCAACAAAACTTAAAGGAACAATAGAAGAAATGCATGCACACATAGAGACACCAAGATTGGTCGGAGACTAGGGCAAAACCCACTATGGGGAAAACCCTTGCAAATTCTTCTTCTTAGATTGTCATCAAATGATTCAGCAAAAGAGAGTACAATGATCCATATCTCCATCTGTACAATTAACCAGCAAATCAACTACAACATCCATGAAATGAACACAACAATTTATATACTCATAAATTTGATTTTGAAGACTGTATTGAACTATCACCGCCTGCGGTCAACTTCCGAACACTGCAGTCACTGAGTGGAATCTTCAGAAGATTGAAATTTCATCTTTTAGTCCCCAGTTGCATGGAGGAGGAGCCATCTGTGCGACTATAGCTTCCCAGTCGCTCCCTTAAGCTTGGCAAGTGTGTGACTGGGGTCGAAACTGGACTGCAAAAACCCTAATCTCTCGGTCACATGCACATAGTGATATCCACACAACTGGAAGGCTTCAGTCGCACTCATGAGCCTGTGTGGGAGCGACTAGGGTCGAAATCTTCCTATTTTTTGCCTCTGACTATGGCCCAAAGCCCTAAATCAGAGATGTGAACTTCAAACCTGCAATTTCACCTCAGAGCCTCAGACCTGTGTGAGCCAAAAATAAGATAGAAGTGTGTCTCATCATTGTGTCTAAATGAGGTAGAGGTCACTTGTATTTATAGCCTTCCAGTGGGTCCACTTTGCTTTAGGGCCAACCTGATCCGATATGCACATGTGTGTAGGGCTGACCTAATCCAATGTTCATGAGTGGGTTCATAAATTCAAAAACCAACTTCTGCTTGTCCAAATGAGGTGATCTTTAGGTCGATTTTGGTCTTCTCGAAAAGTGGAATTCAATGCAATCATTATCTCCATCACATGAGTTATCCAAAGTGGAATTTGACCATAGTTGCATATTTTAACACAATCATCTCTCTTCTCTTGAGTGTCTGCACACTATTTTTCTTCTCTTTTTCTCTTGGACCTAATGGATATTTGAGGGAATGAATTGTCTCGAGAGGGATTATTTTGCACGGAGAGACCATCTTTGAATTGATGAAGTGATTATTGATTGATTAGTGTAAGTTTATTGCCATTTTCTTCGATTTTGCATGCTATTTTTTGAAATTAGGGTTTCTATTGTGCCAAATTTAAAACTGCAAAGTCTTTCATGAAATCTTGTTTTTAATGTTATGCAAAAAATTTTGATTCAAGAATCCATTAAAGGAACTCATTGCATGCATCCTTTGATATTAAATCTCCTATGAAAGGAAGTCGATAGGGTTTCTAAGAGAAGATATTTAGTCTCCCACCTTTTTCATCCAAGTCCTTCTATCATTAACCTCACCCTCTTTGACTCCATTGCCCAATTGAATAGAGGCATTAGTCTAGTTGTGGGATCACCTTCTAAAATTTTTCTTTTTTCATTATTTCTTGGTAACCAGGGTTAGGGTTTGGCTTATTTTACATTTAATAACATTTTTTTTTCCTATATGTTATTGTCCTTTTGGTGTAAATTGCATTTACTAATATTTGAAAAGAAATATTTGGCATTTAGTGCATGTTTTCACCCCAAATTTAGGGTTGACGTCTAGGGTTTATTTTGTTGTTCTATGCATTTTTACCCTTAGAAACCTAAAATTGACCTACCCTTTGCTTACCCCTTTAATATCCTTTAATTCTTTGTTGATCTTATCATTTATAGGTTATTTCTTTGTTTTTATTGTTGAGTTTTTTTTAGTGTATAGGTAGCATCAGATGTGCTCTAGCTCCCAAACTTTTTGGAGAGACTAAAGTACATGAGATCTCCAAGACCCAGAAAGGGATTTCAGAAATTCCATCCTGTTTAAGAGAAAATTAATTAATTAATATTTTTAACTAAGGACCCTAAGTCTAACTTAGGAAAATTAAAAGATTAAAGGTAATTAATTTAAACATGTGATGGAAACGACCTAAGTCACACTGATCAAGCTTTCTTTTAATCTTAGTCGTAGATTCAAGATTAGATCACAGTTGTTGGTTTCCCAATGAGAAAAGTATAAAGGAAAGGCTTGGGGTCAGTTGGAGAACACACACAGTGGCAGAGCACTGAGACTAAGCTGGAATTCTAGGGCGTGGTTTGCTAAGAATTTCCAAAAGTGTTCCAGCTGCAGTGAGGGGTATTATTGGCGAGAGGGATGATCTGATCCCAGGCCAAGAGGCAGCAAGAGGCAGAGAAGCAGCAGTCAGAGCAGCGCAGAGGGAGCAGCAGGTGCACTGCACAGAGGGCTTCAATAACTATGTAGGCCTAGAAAGGGCAACGTAGAGGCAGCAGGAGGCTAGCAAGGCTGACGCAGGCCCAACTAGGGCAGCGCAGGGGTAGCGTAACCTAGTTTGGGGTGACGCAAGCCCTCCTGAGTAGCGCAGGGGCAGCCATAGCCTAGCAGAGCTGACGCAGAGGGCTTCAGAGCAGAGCTGGGGTTTCTGAAGATTGAAAAAGGCTGAGTTCTGTAAATCCCGTTTGAGGGTGTGAATCAGTCAGATTTTTTGTCTCCGAAATAGAGGTATTGCTGCAGATTTTGTATTTCTTTGTCGGGTTAACCAGTAAGGTGGCTAGATTTGTTGTCCTTAGAATATACTTAATTATAAAACCCTCCAGCAGCCAGAAGAATGCTTTTCCTGCGTTGGGTTTTTCTGGGGACAATTGTCCAGAAAATCCTGTGTCACTTTGTCATTGTGCATGTATTCAGTTTAGATCTGTATCTGTGTAGATTGTTAATGTGTTTACTTCGGTGTTAATACTGAATGTTTCAGATTAATAACTTGTTTAAGTAGGATAAGTAAATCAAGATTTAACAGTAGGGTTTCTGCATAAGTAATATTCAGAAATTTTCACATGGTATCAGAGCGATTGGAGATCTAGCTGAATCACTAGCAAGAAGACTGAAGAATCCTTGTTGCAGAAAGCAGCAGCAACCGCAGAAAGTCGGACCAAAGAGGGCAGTGTAGCAGCAGAGGGAAGTAGAGCCACGCAGAGGCTAGAGTGACGCGGTCTCCATGCAGGCCCACATACTTACTGCGTAGAGGCATCGCAGAAGCTGTGCTGGGACTGTCTGCTCACGCAGAGGCCAGCCAAGGTGACATAGTCCTGAAACTGTTTGTTGATTCAGAGTGCCGAAACCCGTGCTGCAGAGCTTCAGTAGTTGCTAGTGGGGTTAAAATTCTCTCAGTTCAGAATTTAGCCTAAGCAAGTTGACAAAGAGCGGGAGGAGAACAGTTTCTCAGAGTATTTCCAGCCAAATAAATATGCAGTTTGATTAGAGGATCGAAGAGAACTGATTCATTTTTTGATTTAGCAGACTTCCAAGAGAGGAAGTCAGTTGTCAGAGGTAGCAGAGGGTGCCTGTTTCACCAAGGACCCTAGATCCAAGTCTCTAGCATAGAGAGGAGGATTCATTTCGACATATTTTCTGAGCAGATGGCACCTCACGGACTACGTGATCAGGATAGGTTCGATGGCCTGTCCAACTTTGCAATCTGGAAAGCCAAAATCTTGGTAGTCATGGAGGCATACAGTCTGAGGGAGCATGCAGAGAAAGTCCTAGCCATGCCGACTGATGCGAAGCTCCTGGAGAAGCATGAAGCAGCAGCACACGCCAAGCGTTTCATCATGGATGGGGTCAAAGATCATGTGGTCCCTCACATAGCCGAGAATACAATGGCTCATGGTATGTGGGTGGCTCTAGACACACTATATGAAGGAAGATCCATCCAGAGGAAGATGCTTCTAGAGAACCAACTGAGGTTATTCATGATGGCCAAGGGGGAGGAGATCGAGCCTTTTCTGTCTCGACTTCAAGCGATTCGGGAATCAGGTGTCCCTCTCCTTTTGGGAGTTCGGTGAACTAAGAGACATGCACAAATCAGTGGGAATCCAGTGGAATTATGCAGGGATGATGATGAGGATCAAGGCAGAAGATGAAAAAGTAGTTGAAAGGGCCATGGTTGAAAAGGACACAGTTGAGCATACACCCGTTGATGAGGTACCCCGTGTTGTGACTGAGTTTTTAGGTGATGGTAGCCCACCAAAGGTTGATGAGGTACCAGGAGACATCTCCAATGTTGATGAGGAGCCGATAGGTACAGAGGCATCCAAATATATGACAGAGTTGTCGGACAACGGTCACCTACAACTGACCGGTGAGGATGTTTTATATGATGGGTTGTTGGTGGAGTAGCTCGAGGCTCAAGTTGAGGTCGTGATGGAGGAGGATGCACAATCGTCCTTGGGGCTAGACATTGATGAGGGGTAGCACGGAGAGTACACATTGGGATTTAAGCACAGTTTGCTTCAGAGGCACACTGATGGGGTCCACAACATTATTATCTCACCCTTATGCATTGGATTGAGAGAGGCAGATTTGTCGAGACAGATCATAAGGAATGGTCTGGTCAATAGGGGCCAGCAACTAGAGCTGAGTATGGCACAACGTCAGCATGGAGGGCTTGTCCCGTACATAGGATATCATACATTTGATCCCTCCTTTGGGATTGGATGGCGAGAGGTACTGAGCTATGTTAATTTTGGACAACTAGGTCCAAACTCCATGTTGTGATGCTCATATGAAGATGCCAATATTTTTATTGGATTCCTCTTTCGCAGAGGCGCAAGATCGATCTAAAGATCATCTTGATCCGATGAGCAGAACATTTATTTTGAATTTATTCAAAATATGTGCAGGTCAACCTGAAATGAAATGTAGCCTTGAAGCCCCAGCAGTTGTGTCACACACCCTCATTGATGGATATAAATAGGTCAACGTTGGAGGTCATTTTCACTCATCCATCACATCACATTTTCTCTCCTCATCTGATTGGTTCGATCATCTATTGGAGTCTCTTCTTCTCACACGTGGGAAATTTGCAGCAAGAAGATTTTTGTTTTTGACCTAGGGGTTTTCAGCTCAAATTTGACTAGCATTGAATTTGGTCAACTCTTGGTCAAACTGACCCAAATCTTGGTCAAAATTCCGATTTCTGCAGTCCGAATTTTCTGGAACAAAAATCGAGGTTTACCGTTGACTTTGACTGGGTTGCGTTGACTTTTTGCTGCTGTTGTTTTGCATTGACCGTTGACTGGGACATCATTGACTTTCATTGACTTTGGGTTGACTGATATTGCTGTCCGAGAGGGTTGTGTGACACTTCTGGTTGGCTGACCGTATTGAGACTTTGTTGGTTGAAGCATCCTGTTGACTGCCGTAATGCACCAACACACGTGTTTTTGGCTTGTCTTTTGTCGATCTACTGGTATGTTCTATCAGCATTTTACTTTATTGTTTATGTGATTGTTGTCTGATATTGGGGATAAAAAGTAAAGTTGCATCAAGCATAGAACATCTACAAAAAATTACATGGTTTCAAAGCTGAGGTGAAGACAAAGCCCAAGTTTGTAGCAATCACCGAAGAAGAGCATTGGTACCTCAAACTACAATGGCTTTAAAGCTGATGACAAATTGACTGGGAAGGAAGACTTCCATGCGTGGAAGATGACATTGGATCTTATGTTGGAATACCAAGATGTCATGGACTATGTGCAGGGTAAAATCCAAGAGCCTCCATCCACTGCACCTGCTACCACCAAGTCAAAGTATAAGAAGGGGGAAATCAAAGCAAAGCTGATGATCAAGGACTCAATTCATAAGTGTTTGGTTGCCTACATCTCTGAGCTGGGCACATCCAAGGAGATGTATGATAAGTTGGTCAACATGTTCAAGGCCAACAATGCAAATCAAGTCATATTCTTTAAGAACCAACTGAAGAATCTGAAGAAAGGCAGGGATGAATCCGTTCAATCCTATTTTCTGAAGTTGACTGAAATCAGAAAAAATCTTCTGGCTATTGGGGAGGCAATAGCTGATATAGAGATGGTTCTCACCGCACTTGGAGGTCTCTCATCTGAATGGCATGTATTCAATACTACCATTCTCAATAACAATGTGGTACCTGATTTTGACGAAGTACTATCGAGATGCGTACAAGAAAAGACAAGGATGAAGGAATATGAAAATGAAGGAAATGCTGCCTTCACTACTCGTGCTAAGAAGAAGAACTTTGGTGGTCCGAGGAACAAAGGAAGAGCAGGGGCCCAAGGGAAGAAAGGTAAATGTTACACATGTCACAAGACCGGCCACTATGCTAGAGAATGCCTTTTCAAGAAGGATTCTCCCGATGATGATGACAACAACAACAACCAAAGGAATGGCAATCAAAGGAACAACAGGTTCAAAGGGAAGAGGAAGGTTCCCTCTGGCGGAAATGGGCAACCTTACAAAAGGTCGAGAAATTCCAGGTATGAGGAATCAAATGTTGTTGATGATAAAAGAAATGAATTCATTCTTGTATCTGCTCTCTCAGCTACATCTCCACCCGACACTATGGATGTCTGGTTGATAGATAGTGGTGCCTCAAGGCACATCACTGGGTTCAAGGAGGCACTTTCTGACATGGTTGAGAAGGATGTTAATCTGAAAATTATCCTTGGAGATAATTCCACATATCTCGTGAAAGGGACAGGGACTGTGACCCTCCACTTATCTCAAGGTCAAGTCCTCCGCTTGTAAGATGTACTCTATGTACTTGATTTGAAGAAGAACCTTGTGTCTATTTCGGCCATGGAAGACAAAGGTTTCAATGTGGCATTCGTTAATGGGAAGGTGTGTATCTGGAAGAAGAGTTTCAAGGAAGCTATCACGATTGGGTTTAGAGTTGATACACTCCACCAGGTTGGAGGAAGTCCACTAGGAGCGATGACATGTGATACTATCCGACAGACTGAACTATGGCACCAGAGGTTTGGACACCTTCACTACAAAGCTCTTCCCGAAGCAAGGAAGGTGGTGACGGGGATGCTCGAGTTCACAAATGATCATGAAGATGTATGTCAAGGTTGTGCCGAAGGAAAGCATACAAGGGGACCTTTCCCCTCAAGTGTCACAAAGATATCTGATGTGTTGCAATTGATACATTCTAATCTATTTGGTATGTTTCCCATGACATCCTTGGGAGGATGTTCTTATTATATGACGTTCATAAATGACTTCTCTCGCAAAACTTGGATATACTTCTTGAAGAAGAAGGATGAGGCTTTCATGTGGTTCTGTACCTTCAAAGCCTTGGTGGAAAATCTAATAGGGAAGAAGATCAAGATATTGAGGACCGATAATGGCACTGAATATGAGACGAACGAGTTCAAGAACTTTTGCAAAGAAGCTGGCATCAAGAGGGAGACCACAATTGTCTATACTCCTGAGCAAAATGGCATTGCTGAAAGAAAGAACAGGACCATTGTGGAAGCTTCCCGTGCCATGCTATGTGACCAAGGCCTTCTGAAGTTTCTGTGGGGAGAAGCTGCGAGCACTGTTGTGTACATACAAAACCGATGCCCACATTCCGCTCTGGACTCCAAAACTCCTGAAGAGGTTTTCTCTAGTAAGAAACCTGACGTCTCACATTTAGAGTTTTTGGATATCCTGTTTATTTTCATGTACCGAAGGAAAATTCGAACTCGAATCAAACTTAATTGTAGTCGAACCCGAATTCGAACCCAAACCATGTGACATTTTTTCTAGTAGGGACCCCTTTGTCCGATATATTTTATCTTGATTAGATAGGAGATTAATGTTTGCTTCGGGTTCTAGTCTCTTAATCCTAATACTCGAGAATAAAATAGACCAAATTTGAAGAAGGGCATTCTTCTTGACCCCATAAGATCTAGTTGGAATCAGGAACTTGTCTTCTCCCAACAACTAACCAAAATTACAAAATAAAAATTCCTTTCTTTATTTTGTTTTAAAGAGAAATATAAGGAAAATCATTAACTAGATTTTTTTTCCTAGTCTAGCATAAATTTAATTGCTCATTTCATTTTGTAGACTAGAATAGTTGGGGTTTGAGCTCAATTTCTTATCTTGAAACCTTGAAGAGGAAAATTGGCCCATAATTTTTGTTTTTTGAAAATTTATTTATCATGTTTTGGGTTGATTTTGGGGTTTATACAATTTTGGAAATTGCATAAAAAGAGAAAAAACCAGAATTTCCTAAGCCCCAAAACCAGGTTTTATGCTTTGAAAGAACTTTTATAACTAGAACTAGCATCTATTTCGTTTATTCAAAGGTTGTTACAAATTTACCATTCCTTTCTAGTATTTGAATTGGTCTCTAAATTAGTGTTAATTGCGCATATTTTAGTTATAGACTGTCTTAGTGAATTCTAGAGCTAACATTGATAAACCCTGGGGGGGATTTACCTTTCATTTCCAGTTCTTGCTTAATATCATTGATATATCTATTGGCAGATTGATTCTAAGTAACTTGAGTTTTTATTTTGTTCAATATCTTAAAACTCTAGTTGAAACGTCCAAGACGTCTTGCTTAAAAGTGGAAATATCTCTCATGGATTGGTTTCTTTCTTACTTCAGATCTGGAATTCTTAACTTATCAATAAAATAGATTCAGAAGTTGAAGACAGCTGGGAACTTGTCCATAATTTAGTGTATACTTGATTGGCACCTAAAAGCACACTACACACACAATCATTTTATGCTAGACAATTTCATTCCTTGTGGTTTAAATCAGCTTCAAGTGGTTTCCTTTCAGGTAGCCTCTTCTAAGTTTCATTTTCTTGGGATGATAATTGAATCAATGCAAAGCTGACGTAGTTCTTTTGTGCATACTTTATTATCAGATTTGGCACACATCCACTAGCTCTCAAGTCATAACTCCTCAAGTAGATCATTGTGGTTCTATTCTATTTCTCTTGAAATATTATCTCAAAGCATTTAATCACACTTGTTGGAATCCTTGTACATTACATTGTCATACATATTTGTTGGATTCATTGAAATAATCGTAAGTTTGCACAAAATAATTCACTAGAAAGTATCAGGTAGATTCAGTTTCTATACAATTGAGTTTATTTTGTTATATTTGTTGAATTACTTTGAAAGTCTACTATTTAAAAGATATGTTTGTCTCAGGTATTCCACCGACTATGGTATGTTCCATTTCTGCATTGCAGATTCAGAACTTGATTGGCTAGAAGGAACAGAACAATATAAATTCATTGAGGAATGTTTAGCATCCGCTGACAGACAAAAGCAACCATGGCTTATCTTTGTTTCACATCGAGTTCTTGGTTATTCCTCAAATTCATGGCTTGCTGTTCATGGAGCATTTGGAGAGCCAATGGGAAGAGAGACTTACCAAAAACTTTGGCAGAAGTACAAGGTGGATATTGCTTTCTTTGGTCATGTTCACAACTATGAAAGATCATGCCCTGTTTATGAAGTAAGTTGAGCACTATCCTTTGTGCAGAGTATTTTAATATCATATTGATGAAAACTTTATTCCTAGAAATTTTGTAATAATATTATTTCCATTCATGCATCCTTCTCTCTGTTTTATATCTGAAATTTTTTATGAGGGAAAGTCATAATGTTAGATTTTCAGATAACATTCTTATGGTTATAAGACTTTTGTTTCGCAAGTCCGTTGAGTTTTCCCACCCTCTACATATATAAAGATGGCGAATATCATGGTTCCTTTCCCTTGTCATTACCATATACTTTGGATGGTTTCTGTTCAGATTTTCTCCGGAACTTGATACTACGTATCCAGATTTCTTCATTTGTAATATAGTCTGATCACAAAATGAAATACATCTCAAACATATCTTTCCTTTTGAATATTGCAGAATTACTGCGTGAGTACAGAAAAGTCACATTATTCAGGAACGTTTAATGCAACAATTCATGTAGTTGCTGGTGGTGGAGGTAGTCATCTTTCTGACTATGCTTCTCTGCAAACTACATGGAGCATCTTCAAAGATCAAGATTATGGCTTCGTGAAGCTGACTTCTTTTAACCATTCCACGTTGTTGTTTGAGTACAAGAGAAGTTCAGATGGGAAGGTATATGATCAATTTTGGATTACGAGAGAATACAGAGACATTATTGGTTGTGACTCCATTGGTAACTGCCCATCTACTACCTTGGCTGTATAGACTGAAAGAATAATCTCAATGTTCCAATATGGAAGGCATATTATATATATTGACAGATCTAAGAGCCCATCTTATTCTCCCAAGATTCTTTTTACGGGTCGTGTATGTGTGTTGGCTTTGCATTCCTTCCGGACGTTTTAATGCAAAATATAAATAAAAAGACATGATGCACGTCATTCTTTTCAATTGGATTGTTCTGTTAAAGGCAGAGGATATAATAAGATGTTCTAATGATAACGGGGGCATCCTTTATGGCATGTTTTCTCAAGTATAATTCTCCAGACACCTTATTTTGTTAATTTAAATGTCTTCTAACTTTCTGTAAGTGTATGGAAAATTTCAAATAGTTGTACTTAGGATTGGAGATTTTATAATGTTCAAAGTTCAAACTGTATATTCTTTGTTCAGCTTCCATTTATCTTCATAGAAAGTGAAAGTAGTAGTCTTGTTGTAATAGTCCACAACCAGCCACTTGTAGAGCCAAACAGCCATTATATTTAGTGTAATAGCGATAAAAACAATTTTGGGGTTTTTTTTTCAATCTTTTTACCGTCTCAATCCTCGACCTATAGGTTATGGCCCCACTATACTCTTCTGTTGTCCTGCATGCACGCAACATTAATTCATCAAGCAATTTCAATGCATCAAGTTATCAAAACATCAATTCATGATTCACACACAGAATTACTTAAAGCAGAAATCAAATTTCATTAATTAAACCCGCTATACTATTACATAGCATTTATTGGCGCTTTGGATGGCCAAACATTCGTTCTAATGGTTGCCCTTTTATACACACACAAGTTTACAATTTATATTAAAAATTACAATATCTTGGATTATTTCAAGATCCACAATCTTCTCCATAAAACTCTCAATATGATCCTCTCCACAAAGCTCTCAACATGATCTTCACCACAAATCTCTCAACGGATTTCTAATATTTCTCACAAGTGTGTTTTTTCAAGTTTTTAATCATTTTTAAAATAAGGGTGAAAACATGAAGATGGGTTACACTTTTGTGTCAAATGTGGTGATGAAATTTCAAGTTTTTCCTCTTTTATCGAATTGCACCCCTCAAAATTCATGTAAGAATTATGAATTTTAATTCAAAGTAAAAAAACAATATTTGGAGAATTATATTGTTGTCGTAATGGTATTTTTTGCAAAAAAAATCAGTTTTGTATAATCACTCAATTTTCTATTAAATGCGATATATGTCCTTGCAATTTTTTGCAAAACTTAAGAGGTATGTGTGTGTTCATGTAACATAACTTAGTCTAAAATGTGTGTGTGTGTGTGTGTGTCAGCATGATGTACACGGAGAGAACTAAGTTTTTTGTATCAAAAAAATATTTTTTATGCAAAATTATATTTTTATATTATTTTTCGAAGTTGGCGAAGTAATATTTCAATTGCATTTTTGAGACACATATGTTCACGTAAGATTTTTTTCGACTGTTTAAATAAATTGAAAAACCAAGAGTACCCTTTTGAAGATGACCCGTAAACAAAGATAGTGGTATTTTTTAAATTTTTTTCGTTATGTATATTTTATGTTATTGATTTTTTATTCAATCCCTTTGAAAATGTTAAAAAAAAACTCAAGTGTTATGTTTAAAAGAAATTGGATGAAAAATATCATATAAATTTGAAATTGTCAAATTTATATGCCATTGGATAGAGGATTCTTTCACGGATCCAACGTGATCAACTCCACCACTTAAGGACAAATTCTGCCCTAAATCTGATAGGGTACAAAATGGGGTTGCAGAGAAATATGCAGAATAGGTGTTGAAACTGTAATTTTTAGGACTTCAAGAGCTGCTCGATTGAGCTCTTTAAACGTTCGATCAAGCACTTAAATTCAAAATTCAAATTGCTCGTTTGAGCGTTAAAATAACCCTCGATTGAGCGACATGCGTGGTTAACCAGTGGCTCAATCGAGCCATTAAAAAGCTAACTTGTCAGTGCCCTTACCAACTTTATGAATGGTATTAATGGTGAACCATATGGCTCAAGGGCTCGATCGAGCCATAACTCTCGATCAAGCTATTAACTCGGGTTAGAAAACGACTCGATCGAGATTTTTTTTAAACACTCGATCGAGTTATTTTTAAGCGCCTCAATAGCTCAATCAAGCGCTTAAAAATTGCTTCATTGAGTGCTTAAAATTGCTCGATCAAGCATCCGTTTTTCAGCAAAATGCACCCTCATTTCGCCAAAAAATGTAACCTGGATCCATGCTTTCACACATAGATATTACCCTGCTTTTTTACGACTACACCTTTTTGAACGCGTTCTTGTTGATTTTCTTAGAGGTGGGCCGACGCTCTTGCATTAGACCCCCAAGGTACAAAAAATTTATGACTTCTTGGTCATATGCTTTCCGACCTTCTCGTAGCAGCTTCATCTCGTGAGCTGCAACACGCCTCTACAGTAACAAGTCTCCACCTTGCTACATGATACTTCACAAAACTTTCTCATGAGTTTGGGCTTTTGGCATCTTCCTGGTTCTCTTCTCTGGAACCCTTTGAACACTCCTTGCTCTAGGTTGTTGCAAATATGTTCACCTTCCTTTGTTGTCACTTGCACAGAGAAAACAAATCTCTTACCAGATCTTCAATCAATTGTACCTTATTCTGTTGCTTCTTTAGACTACACGCAAAAATAATCTTCTTTTTCCTTCATACTACGTACAAAAAATAGTGTTCTGAAACCACTTGATGAAAACGATTTTGGGGGTTCTTCATTTCCGATCTTTTTACTGGTCTCGATCTTGGACCTGTGGGTTATGACCTCATTATACTCTACTATTGTGCACTTCGTTCATGCATGCATGCATGCAACATTAATTCATCAAGCAATTTCAATGCATCAATGCATCAGGCCATCAAAACATCAACCCATGATTCACACACATAGAATTACATAAAGCATAAATCAAATTTCATTAATTAAACCCCTTACACTATTACATAGCATCTATTGGCGCCTTGGATGGCCAAATATTCATTCTAATGGTTTACCCTTCATACACACAGAAGTTTACAATTTATATTAAAAAATTACAATATCTTGTATTATTTCAAGATCCACGATCTTCTCCATAAAGCTATCAACATGATTCTTTTCACAAATCTCTCAACAAGATCTTCACCACAAAGCTTTCAATGGATTCCTAAGATTTCTCACAGATGTGATTTTTCAAGATTTTAATCCTTAACAAAATATATATTACCTTGGCTTTTGATAGCTATACCTTTTTGAACTTGTTCCTGTTGATTTTCTTGGAGGTGGATCGATGTTCCTGCATCAAATAGGCATAATCACTGCAAAATGATATTATAGATATGAAAATGATCTCATAAAATAGCTAGTAACATAAATGAAGAGACATATTATTCATGAAAAGCACATAGAAAGGAAAATGTATTAGTTGGATGAAAGACATAAAATTGATTTTCATTGATGAAAGGTAGGTAGAATTAGTACAAAATAAGGATATTTATACAAAAGGGAGTGAAACCTTGACTTGTGTACCAAGCTAACTTCATGTGGTAATTAGGCCTTATTAATGCTAATTATGTTAAGGATTATTTAACATTACTAGTCTTATAGAGTGATTTGACAAAGTATCCAGACTGAGGACTGCAACTTTATCATTTTCCATTATAAAATTGTGAGCTTTTAAGAAGAAAATCATTTACATTTGATTTTACTTCATAACTGAATTGTTGTATTTGGGGAACAACAATAAAGCATTACCAACAATTTTTTTTGCCATCAATCATGTCATTGTTTAACATATGCAACAAGTATTTGCAAATAAAAAATAAGTGATCAAACCCGTATTTCTCCTTATATGAGACAATAAATGAGATTGATGATTCAAGGGTTGTGGAATTACTACCGCAAAATCTACCAGGCCTAGTGCAAAGTCTCATTATGAAATCCAGGAGTTGTGGCAACAAAGAGATCAACCACCATTGTCACCTCAACAACCTCTTTGTAGTTGGATGTTATCCCCACAAGGGAGGCTTCCCTTGCAAGTCTTAGAGGTTATATGACTAAAATTTCAAGCCAAAAGGCTCTTTAAGGAGCTTGCAGATAAATCACTTAGAAATGTCTTCAATAAAAGAGGTTCAAGTGCGATAAAAGTCTAATGGTTTATGGGAGAAGGTACCATACAAATCCTTGGAAGCTAAGATAAGAGTTATATATGTTCAACTACACTTTTCGCCTACCCCAATAGATTAAAGAAAAGTTGTTATAAGCTAGGGTTTTTGTCAGACCAGGAGGTAACTTCGCAAAACTCAATGTATATTGGATGGAGATTGTGTGTGTATTTATACATAAAGGTGAGGCTATTGGGATTCACTTCCCAATGACTCTTGGCCTTCCTTATTTACTAAATTACAATAATATACAATCTCACCCAACCCCTTAGGATGAGGTGTCAACATTCCCCCCTTTAATTTGAAGGGATGTTGGTGAGTCCAAGCATCGTTTTGAACTTTTCAAACTTTTCTCTTCCAAGTGCTTTGGTGAAGATGTTTGCGGTCTGCTCATTTGTGGAACAATGATGTAGATGGATGGTTTTGGCCTGAACATGATGTCGAATCAGATGGTATTTTGTATTGATGTGCTTTGTTCGATCATGGAACTTCGGGTTCTTGGCCAACTTTATTGAAGAAGTGTTGTCGATCATGAGTGGCGTTCAATGCATTTGTTTCATCTGCAAATCTTCAAGGATTTTCCTAAGCCACACAATTTCCTTTGTTGCTTTAGCTGTTGCCACATATTCTGCCTCGGTGGTGGAATCTGCTGGAACCGACTATTTGTGTGATCTCCATGAGACAGCTCCTAATCCAAGACTCATGGTATAACCTGAAGTAGACACCCCAGTTTCTTTGTCCCCATCAAAATATGAATCAGAGTATCCGATCAAGCTGAAATCGCCTACCTGTGTATATTTGAGTCCAAAGTCTTGAGTCCCCTTCAAGTACTTTAGAACTCTTTTTGCAGCAGACCAATGTCCTTCACAAGGTTTTTGCATAAACCTCGAGAGGATTCCAACAGCAAATGAGATGTCTGGTCTGGTGGTAGTCAGGCAGATAAGACTTCCAACAAGCTGTCTATACTTCGTTGCATCCTCGAATTCCTTCCCTTCAATGGATGTGAGCTTCAAATTTTGTTCCATTGGAGTGGTTAAGGGATTGCATTCATCCATGCCAAACTTGTTCAAAAGATCTCCAATGTACTTCTTTTGAGAAAGAAATATAAATTTAGGATGTTGAATTATTTCAATACCCAAATAGTAATGAACATAACCTAAATCAGTGATTTCAAAACCTTTCTTCAATTCTTTCTTTATGGATGCAATATAACTCTCATTGTTCCCTAGCATCAAAAGATCATCTACATACAACACAAGATATACAACTGTTTTTCCAACTTTCTTAACAAACAAGGTTGCATCATCAAGATCAAAATGTTTGAAGTCAAGTTTTAGAAGATGCTCAGTTAATTTCTCATACCAGGCTCGTGGTGCTTGCTTGAGGCCATACAAGGATTTTATAAGCTTGCATACTTTGTGTTCTTGGCCCTTCACAACAAATCCTTCTGGCTGGGACATAAAAACTTTATCCTTTAGATCTCCATCAAAAAGGCGGTTTTTACATCCATCTGATGGACTTTCCATCCCTTTTGTGCTGCTAGGGAAAAGAGAGTCCGGATGGTGGCCCATTTTGCTGTGGGAGCAAAAGTTTCTTCATAATCGACCCCTTCTTTCTGTGCAAAACCTTTTGCCACAAGCCTGGCTTTGTGCTTGTCAAGTGAGCCATCTGCTTTGTACTTGTTCTTGTAGACCCACTTACAGCCAATTGGTTTGGTTCCCAAAGGAGGATCAACCAGCTTCCAAGTGCCATTCTTTATCAAGGCATCATACTCCTTTTGCATCGCTTCATTCCATTCATCATGAGAAGCGACTTCTTTGAAGGAAGTTGGTTCATGATCTATAGACAAACTCAATTCACAGTTATAAGCAATATCCATATCAACAGGTGAATCAGAATTATCTACATCACCTTCATTTTGTCTAGTGGAACTTCTTGTTCCTGTCTTTCCAACCTCATCGGGACGAACATTTTCTAGTGTCTTTGTCACCATTTGGGGGGACCTTTTTGAGATGGCCCAGGCTGCTCATTTGACTGAGTTGGAATTGAATCAAGATTCAATGTCTCAATTGTGTCAATCACATTATTCAAGGTGTCATCCGTGGTTGGTTCTTCATGTGGGGAAGAGAGTGTTTCGGGAAATGATTCCAAAGATTGATTCAGTATAGGAATCCCCCCTTCAAGATGTGGAATCTGATTATCAAATTCTTGAAAATACTTTGCATGTGTGAATCTATCTAGGCGATCAAGTTGCCGCTCAACAACATTGTCAGTCTTGGAAGATTCAAGGAATATGACATCTCTTGCTATTACAAACTTCTTATTGACTTCATCATAGAGACGATATCCTTTGGAGGTATTGGAATACCCCAAGAAGATACATTTTCGACTTCTAGCACCAAGTTTATTCCTTTGTACCTTGGGTTTCAAAGCATAACAGGTGGAACCAAAGACCCTGAAATGCTTTACCGAAGGAATGTGGCCATGCCACATTTCATAAGGAGTTTTGTTTCTCATTGAATTTGAAGGACACCTATTCTTTATGTATACAGCACATAGAACTGCATCAGCCTAAAACATCAATTTTACATTCTTAAAAAACATCATGGAGCGAATGATATTTAAAGTTGTCTTGTTCATTCTTTCAGCTACACCATTCTGTTGGGGATTATAAGGCACAGTTGTTTGATGTTTGATTCCATGTTGACGAAGATAATTTTCAAATTCGTTTGAAGTGTATTCTTTTCCATTATCAGTATGTAAAGAGCCAATATGAGTTTGTGCATCATTTTCAATCCATGCCGGAAAATTCTTGAATGTTTGAAAAGCATCAGACTTGTTCTTCAATAAGTAAACCCAACACATTCTGGTGTAATCATCAATAAATGTCATCATATATTTATTTCCATTTGCAGAAGCAACAAACATAGGGCCACACAAATCTGAATGAATAAGCTCAAGTTTTCTATGTGCCCTGGAATATGAATCATGAAATGGTTGTTTGCTATGCTTTCCTAGAATACAAGCATCACATTGCTTACGTTTCCTAGGAATTGTAGGCAGTCCATTAACACCATTTTTCTTCAACAATCGAAGGTTGTCATAATTTAAGTGTCCAAATCTAGCATGCCATAAAAGACTTGATGGGAATGTACCTTCATTATGATGTGAACTGAATGCAAAGTTTTGTGTATGAGCGGAGGAACCTTGCAACTTCAAGAGTCTTCCTTCTTCGATTCCCTCAATGACAAGTGAGTGATCTGATGCTTTTCTGACCTCAGCCTTGCCATCAAACATGTGAATGGAGTGTCCTTGCTGGCGGATGTGGACCAAGGACAACAAGTTTCTCCTCAACTCAGGGAGGTATAAAACCTCATGTAGAAGATGATCTGGGAGACCACGCAACTTAAGCCTGATTGTGCCAAGCCCTAATGGCTTGAGTTTGGATTTATCTGCGAAGTATACTGCTCCACCAACATTGTCAGTAAATTCTTCAAAAAAATCTTTTCTAAATGTCATGTGGCATGTTGCTCCTAAATCTAGCAACCAATCATTTCTCCAAGAAGTAAATGAAACATCAAACAGTCTTCAGTTACTCCATTTTTACAATGTGCTATAGCAAAATGAGCGGATTCAGGTGCTTTACCTTTGTCTCTTTCATTAGTTTTACCTTTTTCTTGATTCCTTTTCTGCTCAATTTTATCCCAAGGTATCTTGCATGTAGATGCATCATGCCAGTCTTTATTCCAACGTATGCAATGAAGATCAAATTTTTCAGTTTGAGTTTCTCTGCCCCCCCTTCCTCTGAAATTTCTTCTTCCTCTTCCTCTTCGGCCACCTCTTCCTCTGGAAGAATCTTGAGCATGAATATTCTCTTTATGTGAAAAGCATACAGCCTCTTCAGAAGACAGAGGGGTGGTCATCTTTCCAAAATCTTTCTCTCTTTCTGCAAACTTTTTCTCAAGGGACTCAAAAGTGATTTTCACAAGGTTTCCACTTGCTTGCAATGACTCAAGATAATTTGAGTAAGTGGGATACGAAGCCTTAACATATGCTATGAGAGATATGTCAACATCTTCACCAGTGCTCTTAATATCATGCATGATAGATCTTACTTCTGAAGCTAAAGCAGGAGGATCATCATTTTTCAATTCCAGACTGAACAACTTAATCATTAATTGAACAACTTCAAGTTCTGAATGTGAGTCATAGAGTTCTTTTAGCTTGCTCAAGGCTTGATAGGCATTTTAAAATGGTGTAATATGGCGACTCACCTCTTCATTTACGGAAGCTGCAATCAAGGCATAGGCCTTGGAGTTCTTGTTTTCCCAAATGGCGATCTCCTTGTCTGAGTGGGCTTTGCTGGTGGAAGGTCATCTTCTCCTTCACAAATTCCTTTCCACAGCTCATTAAAAATGAGTGTGTGTTTGATTTTCCAAGACCATTCACGATAGTTCTCCTTGCTGGAGAGAAAAACTCCTACAATAGATATGAGAGAATGCATTCTTTTGAAGGAAAAAAATACTTTGTTGGGTAAAAACTCAATTTTGGTTTCAATTCTGCAAAAAAATTATTAATTTTTTTTTAAGGGGAAAAAAACAGAGGTTTTAACTAGGGGAGGATTTATATGGAGGAGGTTTTAACTGGGGGGTTTTTCTAGGGGAGGTTTTAACTGGGGTGGGTTTATCTAGGGGAGGTTTTAACTGGGGGGGTTTATTTGGGGGAAGTTTTAACTGGGGGGGAGTTTATCTGGGGGAGGGGAAACTGTATAAAATGAAAAAAAAAAACTACAGAGGAGAACGCAAAGTCAGGGGGAAGGGGAGGGCCGAGGATTTTTGGGCGTGAGGAAGACCGTGGGGAGGCGGAGTGTTGGACGTGGGGAGGGTGGTGGGGGGTCGGGTGGGGAGTGTGTGAGGGGGAGGGTGGAGGGTGGTGAGCGAGTCGGGTGGGGAGCGAGTGAGGGGGAGGGCGGAGGGTGGTGAGGGAGTCGGGTGCAGAGCGTGTGAGGGGGAGAGCGGAGTGCTGTGAGGGGTCGTGAATGAGTGAGTCTGAGAGGTCGTGAGGTGTTCGCTGTGCGAGGGAGGTGAGGGAGTCGGGAATGAGTGATGAGGGTGAGTGCAGGCCGAGAGGCCGTGAGCAATGTGAGGGGGTGGGTGCACAGCGAATGAGAAAAAAAATGTACAGTAAGTTTAATTGTGCTCAAGATTTGAGCAGAAAATGCACATTAGCAGAAATTATAGACAGAATGTGCAGAAAAATCACAGAATTGCAGTAAAAAAAATGCAGAATTTTCCAGAATTGCATCAATGGCAGAAGAGTAGTAAGAAAATTGAATAAGGCATAAAACTAAATGCACAATAACAATCTGCAAAAATGCAGAGCATGAGGGAGTTACACCAAGGGCAGGAATGCCAAAAATGGGACTGGCTCTGATACCATGTCAGACCAGGAGGTAACTCCGCAAAACTCAATGTATATTGGATGGAGATTGTGTGTGTATTTATACATGAAGGTGAGGCTATTGGGATTCACTTCCCAATGACTCTTGGCCTTCCTTATTTACTAAATTACAATAATATACAATCTCAATAGAGATCAACAAAGGATTGATGGTTGTTAATGAGGTAAGGTATGGGTTTACTTTAGGGCTTTAATAGTTAAAAATGCATAGAATAACAATCAATATCTAGGCATCGACCCTAAATTTAGGGTGACTCACATACAATTAATGCTAGATTTTTCTTTTTTTAATTTATTAAATGCAATTCCTACCAATATAAAAATAACATATAGATGTAAAATTGCTATAAAATGCATATTTAGACCAAATCCTAACCCTGGTTACCAAAAAATAAAGAGGAGAGAAATTTTAAAGGTTATCCCACAACTATATTATTGCATCTATTCAATTGGGTAATGGAGTCAATTATGGAAAGATCAAATGATAAAAGGACTTGGATGGAGGGAATTGAAGCCTAATTTGTTGCTCTTAGAGACACCAAGTCACCTGACATGATGACATGGGACACAAAGGACACAAAAATATGAGTATCCAACATATGACATGGTGACCCTTGAAACATGGCACAAAGGACATGTTATATATATATAACATGTCCTTTGTGCCATGTTTCAAGGGTCATCGTGTCATATGTTGGATACTCATATTTTTGTATGTTGCACGAGTTTCTGGAATGGGGGGGACATCGGGAACTTAGCTACGGGTGTCCGGAACGGCTAGAAGTTTCCCCAAAATTTACAAGAAACGGTTGATTGGGGGCGGCAATAAAAAATATAAAAATATATATATTTTTAAATTATATAATTTAAAGTTATTATATTTTTAAAAATATAAAATTAACTTTCAATATAATAATATTAAAGATATTAAATATTCATTCAATAATCAAAATTAATTTAGAACAACATTCGATATTCAATGAAACATTTCAAAAAATTTTAAAAACCATTTACTATTTAGGATGCAAAATTGAAAATATGAAATGTAAATGTTTCAAGGGACACGTTTGAATTTAAGAAACATGATGAGAATCAAAGAACTTATCATATTAATATTCATATTGCTAGCATTCTCAATGTAGTACATAGTCAAACATTGACAAATGCCCACATTGTCAAAATAATACATGGTCAAAAAATGTGCAAATGCCAAAATATAACATTAAAGTTGAAGATGTTCATAAAGTGCAATCTTCGACATCAAGACTATCCATATAGGCTTTAGCCTCGCTAGGCATTCCAATTCCATCATCACCATCATCAATACCAAGATCATCGGCTCTCTTAGAGGTAAGCTTATTCCTCTTAATAGAGTGAATGAAACTATAAGTGAACCAATTCCTTTCAACTATTGATGAAATAGAAAGTGTGAAGAAATATTTTGAACCTCTTGGGATTTCCCCCATACATTCTCCACCATCCAATGAGATTCTTTTGTGCATAAATCTTGATGTCCACCCTTTCATCTTGAGAGAATGCAGAAGGGTTTAAGGTACCAAAATCAATAAGTTGTTCCTGCATTGCATTTTCTTCATTAGGTGTATAGTTTTTTCTTATGGCATCAAGAAAGCCTTGTTTTACTTCTTCATCATCAGTGGGTAGAACTATGTTTGGTATCTCCATATACCACTTTAGATTAAGAGCATAAGTAGCCATGTGAAGAGAGGTGTTGAGTTTGATCCATCTCTTCTCTATTATCCTGTGAATTTAATTCAAGAACTCAAAATAGGGGTTTTTGTCACAAATGATGTACTTTATCTTACCTACCATGTTATCAATACATTCATATATTTACCCGAGGGTGGGGGAATCAGAATATGCATACCTAATCAACTCCACAATTGGAGTTGTGAAAGAAACAATATATTTAAAATCAGACCACCAATCATCATTGAGAAGTTGCTCGCTTATCTTCTTTGATTACACTGATTTAGATTCATATCATGCATTCCACTCTTGAGAAACAACAATGGCTTGTAAGGATGCATGCACCTCAACCATACATTGAAGAAGAATAAAGTATGTAGCATATCTTTTTTCTGTAGGTTTTAAAAACCTCTTCCTTGAATACATCGTAAATAATGCTAAAGAGGCATGGTGGTTGCAAGTGTACATTTGTGCATCTCTTGCATATGAAATGAGTTTTGCAATCCAAGATATGTTTCCATTGTCTTTGATGATGCTATTCAAGGAAAGTACACAACGATCCAAAAAGATATGCCTATATCGACTTTGGACCATCTAATCCATGGTTCTGCAAACAAGTGTCACATATGTGATACATGTACTATATTTGAAGGATCAATCTCATCAATTTCTTCTTTCAATACTTAAAACATGAAGGTGACATCCTTTAGTTTCTTACTACAATCAATTGTTGTTAAAAAATAGGTCCCAGCTAGAGATGTAACAATAATATCCAACAATGGCCTTTGTCGAATGTCTGTCCAACCATCCATGGCTATTGAACATCCTGAATAAATCCAAAATTGTTTAAGGGGGGCCGTATGCCCTTGCATTCTTGTCACCCCCTTATTTAACAATGTTTTCATCATTTTGTTGTAATTTGGGGGTGCATATCCTGGCCCAACATCTATGGTTTTTTTGCTCCATTTATTTGTAATGTGGAGAATGGGTAGCATTAAATGAAATTTCATTTTCCATAAAAAATCAGCAATAGCATCATCAACCTCATCCCTATGTAATACATTGTAGATTTTAAATTTGTTCATTAGAAAAACTAGTAAACATCTTACTCCTCCCAGAAGTAGACCCCCCTACAGACTCATTGGTTCGATGAATTTTGATTCACCGAATCTTCCATATCATGGGAAGAATATATAGGTACTTTAAAAGTACAATCATTATCCAAGTTCATTGCATTGGATCCTAGGACAACCATGTGAAACTTTGTCATCTCCATCATTTCCTCAATATTACATGTACAACCCTTTACCGCATCACCAGATAGGGATAGAAGATGATGCCAAAACCTAATGTAGCTTCCTTTAAACACATTGTTACACAATGTGCACGTCCATTCTTCTCAATCACCACGATTCTTTTTCTTGTTTTTAGTAATTTTCTTCACAAACTTTAACAAGGGTTTCTTGGGGTTTGTGCTTTGTTGGACTTTTCCACTTGGAATTGGAGGAAGATGAGTATTTGCATATCTGCTAGTTGGTATTGAATGACCATCCTCCGCGATTTCCCTGATTAATACAAGGGACCAAGAAACACATTATAAACAAAATGTACAATGAGAAATGAAAAAACATGTCAAAATTATGAACAATGCGCATTGAATATTCAATATATCTTCTTAAACAAAATTTACAAATGTAGGCATGTTTAGATCATGAATGAAATAACAATATATAATATTAAATATATATTTTTTGCAAATTATCAAAATAAAATGAAAATTTCATAATATTGATATTTGAACATTTAAGAACCAATATTGTTAATTTAAAATTAATTAACTAATTATTGGTGTTAAATTAAAATTAATTAAATAATTAATAAATTATTGATTAATAATTCATATAAATAAAGTTAAAAAAAATCTACTACCAATAAATTAGAAGTTATAAATATATGCTACTACATGTGAATCAATAAAATTTAGCATGATAAATAAAAAAATTAAAAATAAAACTTAAAATAAAATCAATACAATGAGAAGCGACTACATGAAACTTGTTATATATAATTAAGGAAATATGATAAATGTGACCTAACAAAAGGAAAAATATCTATGAGAAATCTAGAACCATTTGATGTCAGAAAAATTGAAATAATCTAATAGTTTTTTTCACAAGAAGGAAAAAGAGGGATTTGATAAAACAAAGCCTACTTTAACAAAGAAAGTAATTTGTTCCTATCACCATAGATAAGCATGCGAAGTCAACTGTCATAATATTTATATACAATGAGAAATTAATATAATTCATTAATATACAGTGAGAAACGACCACATGAATATTTTTAAATATAACTATGGAAAATATGATTAATATGTTCTAAGATAAGCTGGCTACCACTAGAATTTTTGTTGTGGATCCTTTCTTCTATGTTGATATATTTGGACATAGTATTATTAAATGTGAATATACTAAGCTAAAATTTATTCATAACTTATTTCAAAGGATAATATATTGCAATTTTTTATTTCTAGAAAAAACTCTTGGAAGTATTGGTTGCCCATTTAAATCATTTTGAATTTTACAAAATGTTTCCAATTAACTTAGTTTTCCCTCCTAAATTTTTGGCTAGAAACTTTCTATTAATATGAAGTAAAACAGTGATATAATAAAAACATTAGGGTTGCTTAATGCCCTGCCTATTAATTCTCTAGGAAACCATCGTTCGATGACCTTTTATATGATAATATAAAGAACTCTAATATAAGTAACATAAAAAATAGAAAAACAATGGGTTAAAAACCGTCCTCCAAAGTAGCATGGTTTTAAAATGAAATAAATAGGTTAGTGTCACACCTTACAAAGGAGCTCATAGGGACACTATCCAGTGTAAATAATCATGTATTAGACAACAAGAGAGAAAGAAACAACATAATCTCACTAGTGGTTGTATATATCCAGTAGTAATGCATTCTTTGTGTTGTAGTAAAAAGGATTGTCATGAATATTTTGTTATTCATAACAACAATAGATAACATATAATATTTTTAATGATTGGTTTCCAATCGAAAAATAATTGAAACTTTTTTTAGTGACCTATCACATAGACTAACATATAACTTGTATATTATATGTGTTAAATGTGGATAATAGACTATTTCTTCAGCCCAACCACTTAGTCGATATTAATGGAAAAATATTCTCAACATTCTTTTCTTTCAAGGAATCATATCTAGAACCCTGAGCAGTTGTTTTTCCTGAGGAAATTTTTAAAATAATGATACCTCAAGTGGTCTCCGATAACCTCCTTCTACAATTGCGTTGGGTTCTCAAATTACTCCTTTCCTTCGTAGTTGCAGTTAGTTTCTCAACCCATTGTCCACTATTCGACCTTGTTGGGGTGAACACATATATTCTCTTCTTAGGCTCTCAAGAATACACAGACTGCTCTCCTTTGATCCATGCACAGTACACAGATAGTCGCAATGCTCTCACTTGTCTCACACCTCAGTGATTGAACAAGTGATGAGGCCCAATCATGCGAAATTTATGGATGTTTGGGAGTAGAGGCAAAGTTGATTTCGCGCCAATTAGGAGAATTGAGGGAAAATTTTGGCGCCAAAGAGGATAATTCACACCATTTTTTGTCATTTCAGCATTCATAGATGTGGGAATGACCACGTATTCCCTCCATGTCGAAGAGCGTTCACACGCTCCTTAATAGGGAGGGAACATGCGGTCGTTCCCACCATTGGGAACTCTGTAAACTTCGCTACCAAGTTCCCTGATTAGCGTCCTGAAAGTTCTAGAAACGTTACCTCACTCTCGTTGTCATTCCTTAGGAAAATATAATGCTTCACTCTAGTTCCAAAGCTCCTGAGAATGCGGGAACCGCTGGAACAGACTCCCTACATGTTGGGAGCAGCTCTCATGTAACTAAGTTATATATATATATAAAACACAAATTAGTGAATTACAAAAAAAGAAATATAGACAAAGATTTAATTTAGAAACTAAAACGTTTACATGATGTGAGGATACAAATTCAATCATATATACGACCAATACTACATCATTGACAAACACATGGGAAATTAAAAGTATAAACTACAATTTTTTCACTAAGTAAATCAAATGAAAAATGTATTACATAAATACTAACTCATTGAATCACTATTACTATAGGTGGGAATGCCAATGGAATTTCTCTCCATCCTTTTCCCTTTTCCAACTATCTTTGATTGATCCATGAATTCTATGATATGAAAAAACAAAATTTGTTGTATGACAAAAAAATTGTTGTAGGAAAAATAGATTTTTCTAGCAAAAAAAAAGGATCACAAATCCACTTAATAACACTTCAAACCCACTCTAACACTTGTTACTCTCCCTTACACTCCATATCCTCCCAAGACTCCAAAAAATTGGTCGAATGAGTGAAATACAAAGGTATAAATAGGATTTAGATTGCATAGGGGGCACTTTTCTATAGACATGTATCCAAAAATCATGAAATGTATGTGAATAGTGTTTGACATGATCTTGATGTTGAAAATGCAACAAGAAAGTCTCAATTTTGATTTCGCCTTAATTAAAATTGAGGAAAATCGAAATTCCACATCAGCAGGCAACTTGTAGGAGTTAATTAAGGTAACATTGTAATATCCCTAAGGAAAATTAACAGTAATAAACAAAGCATGCGTAGAAAAACGCACACAAATTTACACACAATATTAAATATCCAGAAAAACTCCAAAATTTGCGCATAACTAAGTCATTTTATTATGATAAATAATGGGTACAATATGAGATTGGAATGAATGCACCTGGGCTTGCCCAAGGTAAGCAAACAAGGTCTAGTTGATGAAATTAGTTGCTCAAACACTAGGAAAATGCCCCCCACAAAAGCTCTGCACTGACCCTAGAAAACTACATTGTTGGCTGCAAAAAATGACTACTAGGTCCTTTTTTGGAGCTCAAAACATTCTGGTAAATTAACCTTGGTAACTTCACCAATAACCCACCAAAACCTAGAAAGGGTTTGGCCAAATGTTGACCTCTGAAATTCGACCAAATTTCCACTCACTCCTCTAGCTTTTGGGTATATCGACTCACCTGTAAATATAACTGTTGATGGTCCCCAAAATTCCTCTAATACTCAACAAATTCCCTCCCAGAATTATTTGTCAAGTCTCAGCCCTCAATTCCTCCTTCTCCCAAGCACCCACGTGTGGTACAAAGGTATCACTGCATAGGCCCACACAATACCTATTGATGGTTGTTTGGTACAATAGACTCACACAAAATGGAGCCCCAGAAACACTCAAAACCTAAAATCCCAACAAATCCCCAACTCCACAAACATCTACTCCAATATTGTGTATTCCCCTTTCCTATGTCCCTCTTATTAAACCATATCCATGAATATGCTTGGAAAACCCCCAGATCAAATCAAATGTGATGCAGATCACCTCCTTGGTTTGCCGCTCGAAGTCCACAGAAGGTAGGGTGATATTTTCACTTGAAAATCTCATGTGCTCAACAACACATACATACTTGTCTCTTAGCTCAAGTGTGCTAGTCAAGAGTGAATGTCAAATGATCAAAGGTAAGAAAATTATGAGTCCTATTTTAGTCGTTGGACCTTCAATTTCCCCATGTGGGTCCCATCTATCGATTTCCCCTTTCTCTCTTCCCTTGATGAGTGCATACTAGCTAAGGGGAGCGTATTCCTCTTTGGTGTAGTCCCCACCATCCACTATCAAATAGAATTTTACCTCTTTCCTACGTTGGAGCCTTCATTCACCTCAAAATTGCGAATGGGGCCCCTCAACCCACTTTTCCTAAGTTAATATCCAAAATTTAACAAAATTGGTCTAAATTGGTCAAAATTGATATTTCACTTAACAACCTTGCTAAGTGGGTATATCACAGACATGGCTCTTGTCACTCAATTAGAACACTAAATTCAAGTTAATGAGTTCAAGTTCAATTTTCTTGTTTTGATTCCTAAAAAAATAGGAGTTTAGCTCAGTTAAATCAAGTTAAGGGCATGAATTTCAGTTGTATGAAGTGTTTCCTAAATTTTAGGAGCCCAGGTTGAGTTAATTTCAGATGTAATCAGTTAAACTAGTTCTAACATGTGTTAATAGAACTAGTTGGTGGTCAGTTAAGTAGTGGGACATCAGTCTAACTCAAATATCATCTAGTTAACTTATAAATCAACTAATAAGTAGCTCATGCATGCAGAGAATTCAAGTTCCCCAACTGCGGTACTGGATATTCCAAGGCAGTGTACAAATAATTATGTACTAGATTGAGTGTATAGTTTATTGTATTGGCCAGGTGATCAATCCTAGGAGTTGCGCAAGAATTTTGGAGGAAATTCCTAAATAATAGGAACCTAATTCCTCAAGGAACATCACAAGGAATTAGGAGCTTGGAGGCTTGAAAAAACGGCTAAGTGTTGGCCAATTTTAGTCAATCAGGTAGAGAGATAGGCTATACACTTTCAGGTTGTGCTCATGCTTGAGTAAGCATTGTATTTCATCTATATTCTTTGATTAATGCAATACAGATAGTTAGGGGTTTTGAGCAGTTGCTTTCCCTTAGAAAAATATTTGTGCATGTGTTATGTTTTCTTTTGCATGTTAATGATATGTGTTCTATTAGACTCTTGTAATTCAGAGGATCACAAGGTGACTGATTATTTCCCAGACCTCTCATATTGAAAATAATATTCCATGGCTATCATTTATTTTCAGAAAAATAAGGGAAATCCTGATTGTCAATAGCATCAAAGGAATCTATGTGCCTTTCAGTTGAATGAAGGAGGAAAGTGTTGCTGAAAAGCGCAATGGTGAGCAAACTTCTTTTTCTGCCCTCATTTCATATCATTTACCCTCTCTTGCCCTTCATTTTTTCCAAATTATGAATTCCAAAATCCCATTAAAACCATTCGAATTCAATATCTACGCTTTCGAGACTTTATAGCAACTCTTCCCACACCACAACCAAACCTTATATATATCATATATTACATATGTGATAAAATCATTTTCTGCACTTAACCGCTTTGACCCTTTACCTTCTCATCGCAAATCGCACATCGTAAGTTTTAACACTTACCCTCCTCTTTCCTTCCACAAAAACCCCCCGATTTCAATCTGCGAGCGGCCCCACCTCCATGCCACATCACCTCCCGCTCATATCAAATCACACGCCTCAAGTTTTAATGTTTACATCCACCACTCATAACATAAACCTTAAACTTTGCGATGTGCAGTATTAATGGGCCCATCTCCTTCCTGCCACATCACCCATGTTCTCGTCGCACATCGCACTTCGCGAAGTTTAGCCTTTAACTCTCGCTCCTCGCAACAAACCTTAAACTTTGCAATGTGCGGTATTGAATGGGCCCCATCTCCGTCCTTGCCTCGTCATTTCCACCCGTTGCACATCACAAATCTGGAATTTTAACCTTCATTGCTCATACCTTGCGATTTGCGATGTGAGTTTGGCTCCCACCTCCGTCCTGCCACGTCACTCCTCCACTAATTTCCCTTTGCTCATCGACAGTTTTAACCTTTACCTTTGACCCCATCATCCACTCATACCTCGCTAATGCTCCCTCACCTCTTTGTAACCCCCGTGCATCTCCCCGCATCTGACGGTCCTTATTTCGTTTCGGCCCCCCCTCAGCCTTTGAACTTTAACCACGAGGGGGGGGGGGGGTCCAGAACGGGTGGTATCCCTTACCACCATCCCCGCTACGTATCACACCTCCGCTAATTCGCAACCCCCTTCTCCGATACCACTCACTGCCCTCGCCCCCCTTCGAAAACGGTTTTGTTGTTCAAATAAATCCACCACCATTGTTCCACGTCCTCCAACCAACGCCCACCACCACTGTGCCACAACGACTCCCGCCACCATGGCCTCACGTAGATGTTCCACACCATTCCCATCCAAGGTTTTGAATCATTACTGTGTGTTTCAAGAGGAAGGCAGCGGGTTTTCCATTTCCAAGCTCCGCTGCAACAATAACTGGCGCAGAAGAGACAGAGGCAGTTAGTGAAATAATAGCCATCATTACATGCAGCACACTCTGCTCAGCAACCGTTTTGCACCAAGGTAGAGCCAAGATGGCAAAGCCATCATTGCCTCTTCGTCATCAAACAAGCCGAATTCTAATCATTTCACAATCAATATCGAATTGTCAGATTAGATACAGCCACTGCTTGTCAGTGTTATCCTATCACTGCTTGCATGCTTACACTTGTCCAAATTTATGCTTGAATGTAATAAATGACAATCACTGCAGTAGATAGAGTAACCGACTTAAGTTTTATATAAATATTTCATGCATTAGCAGTATCAGAGGAAGCTCGGAAGGGGAAAAACCATTGTAACCTCTCATCTGGTTGTAAGCACTCTCTTTTGGATGAATGAAAGATTATGTTTTTTTTCCAGATTCTTGTGTTATGATATGTGATGAAGTGCTCCTTTTCTTGTAATCTATCATCTCTAGTTTTACATATTGTTTTGTTTCTATATTGCGGACATAAATTTTTGTGTAGGATTTACCATGGGTACCCTGCTCAGTATCGAAACAGTACTTTATGTTTTCCTCTGAGACCTGAATGAAAAATTCAAAGACGGTCTGCTCTGCATTCACGTTGAACCTTAATCTCCTCTGCCTTTCCATTTCATAAGCTGTTAAGATCCATTAGCATGACTAGCTTGCCTGGTTGCACCTTATCTCAGGTTATTCATCCATTTGAATTTGTTTACACCTGTTTGACTCCATAGCCCAATGGCCCTCTTCTGTTTCCTCAACCAGAAATCTTCAAACAAACCCCTATGCACTAATAGCTAGCCTAAAATGCCCCTATAAAAAAAACTATATCTAACATAGAGAGCCCTCTCTGAGTCTAGGAAAGCTAGGTCCTAGATTCCAAAGTGTTTTGATGTTGCCTCTGTATTTTTTCTTCAGCCTCGAAATTACGGAGTCACCAACATAATGGCGACCATACTGGGGAATGAAATTTATCTTCCTCGGAAATTACGTCAAATTTCAGATCTGTTTACTGATGGTGGATAGTGACCAAACATAAGAAGGTTGAATTATTCCCCTGGCGACTCCACGATTCAAGGAGCCCGGCCTTCGAGCATTCATGGTGACTCCACAACATGCTGACCAAATTATCTACTGAACAAGATGACAAGGTTTGTGGCAGATATTTTATCTCGTGAAGATTTAAATGCATTCATGAACCATTTATCAAAATTTCAACTTGTTGAATATTTTCTAGAGGCTGTCTTTCTCATTTTGAAATCAAGCAAATTTAGTCCTGAAGCTAAAAAATGTTTTCTAGAGGTAGTTGTCGAATGACACGAGAATGGAATTGAACTTTTGAATTCTCAAATTCAGTCATATAATTTCCGAGACCCTAAAGAATTCTTGGAAAATATTCCTTCTCCAAAGAAAGAGGAAATTGTACTACCTCTTGACTTACATATTGAGGATGATTGTGCTTTCAAGTACCAAACTAAAGATGTGGTTTCAAGGTTTAATATTGAGGATACAACTGATCAACTAGTCATTGAAGGCCTAGAAGCAAATATCATACATCATGCTTTTATCAATCCTATAATAGATTATATAGAGGTTCGTTTTAGCTCAAGTTTTCAAGCATGTTTTCTCTATAAGGATCAAATGCATCGGAATTTGCCATTATTTATTACAACTTTGATTATGTGGACACAAAATCAAGTTATATTTCTGATTTTCCTGACAAGCAGTCAATTTGTCCATTTGTTACTGCAGCTACTTGACTAGGTCTATTGGCATTTTTGTATTTCTTGATTAGGTAATATTATCAGTAGATTAGGGTAGGTAGGTGTGCAAATAAGCTCAGCACTCTGAGCATCTTTCCAAGTTTTAGTTTCAAATTTCTTTCTATTTTCCAGTTCAAGTGTGTTCCAGAGTTCAGTTTGCAACGAGTGTTTATTTCAGCTTGAATATTTTAAGCCAGAGAGGCTTTTTGTAGCAGATCAAGTTGTTGATTTGGGATCATCCCATTGGATCAGGCCACTAGTCTACGATGTTCTTGACACCTCTTGAAGGAGTTTCCATCCCCAACTGGAGCAACTGTTAGACTCCTGTAATTCACAGTATCACAAGGTGACTGATTATTTCCCAGATCTCTCATATTGAAAATAATATTCCATGGCTATCATTTATTTAAAAAAAAAAGGGAAATCCTAATTGTCAAGAGCATCAAAGGAATCTATCTGCCTTTCAGTTCAGTGAAGGAGGAAAGTGTTGTTGAAAAGTGTAATGGTGAGAAAAATTCTTTTTTTCCCTCATTTCATATAATTTACCGTCTCTTTCCCTTCATTTTTTCCAAATTCCGAATTATGAAATCCCATTAAAACCATTTGAATCCAATATCTACGCTTTCGGGACTTTATAGCAGCTCTACCCACACCACAACGAAACCTTATGTATATCATATATTACATATGTGATATAATAATTTTCCACACTTAACCGCTTTGACCCTTTACCTTCTCATTGCAAATCACACATCGTAAGTTTTAGCACTTACCCTCCGCTTTCCCACCACAAAACCCCCTGATTGTGACCTGCGAGCAGCCCCACCTCTATGCCACATCACCTCTCGCTCATCGCAAATCACACATATCAAGTTTTAATGTTTACATCCGTCGCTCATAACATAAAACTTAAACTTTGCGATGTAAGGTATTAATGGGCCCATCTCCTTCCTGCCATGTCACCCCTATTCTAGTCGCACATCGCACTTCGCGAAGTTTAGCCTTTAACTCCCGCTCCTCGCAAAAAACCTTAAACTTTGCGATGTGCGGTATTGAATGGGCCCCATATCCATCCTTGCCACATCATTTCTGCCCGTCGCACATCAAAAATATTGAATTTTACCCTTCACCGCTCATACCTTGCGATTTGTGATGTGAGTTTGGCTCCCACCTCCGTCCTGCCACGTCACTCCTCCATTCATCGCCTTTCTCTCATCGCTAGTTTTAACCTTTACCTCTGACCCCACCATCCACTCATACCTCACTAATGGTCCCTCACCTCTCTGTCACCCCCACACATCTCCCTACATCTGACGGTCCTTATTTCATTTCGGCCCCCCCTCAGCCTTTGAACTTTAACCACAGGGGGGTGGTCCGGAATGGGCAGTATCACTTACCACCATCCCCGCTATGTGTTGCGCCTCTGCTAATTCACACCCCCCTTTTTCGATACCACTTACTGCCCTCACCCCCCTTCGAAAACGGTTTTTTTGTTCAAATAAAACCACCACCGGTGTTCCATGTGCGCCAACCAACCCCCGCCACCGTGACAACTCCCACCACCATGGCCTGACATAGCCATTCCACACCATTCCTGTCCAAGGTTTTGAATCGTTATTGTGTGTTTCAAGAGGAAGGCAGTGGGTTTTCCATTTCCAAGCTCCGCTGCAACAATAACCGGCGCAGAAGAGACAGAGGCAGTTAGAGACAGAATAGCCATCATTATAGCCAGCACACTCTGCTCAGCAACTGTTTTGCACCAAGGTAGAGCCAAGATTTCAGAGCTGTCATTACCTCTTCAGCATGAGACAAGCCGAATTATGATAATTTCACAATAAATATTGGACTTTCAA
This sequence comes from Pinus albicaulis, assembly GCA_034641835.2. NCBI lineage: Eukaryota > Viridiplantae > Streptophyta > Pinopsida > Pinales > Pinaceae > Pinus > Pinus albicaulis. The sequence goes on from CM076572.1 coordinate 638,614,878, forward strand.
AGTAAATTCAACCACCGCTTGTCAGTGTTATCCTATCACCGCCTGCATGCTTACACTTGTCCAAATTTCTACTTGAATGTAATAAATGAAAATCACTGCAGTAGATAGAGTAACCGACTTAAGTTTTATATAAATACTGCATGCATTAGCAGTATCAGAGAAAGCCTGGAAGGGGAAAAAACATTGTTAGGTCTCATCTGGTTGTAAGCACTCTCTTTTGGATGAATGAAAGATTATTCTGTTTTCCAGATTCTTGTGTTATGATCTGTGGTGAAGTGCTCCTTTTCTTGTAATCTGTCATCTCTAGTTTTACATACTGTTTTCTTTCTTTGCTGTGGATAGAAATTTTTGTGTAGGATTTACCATGGGGTACCCTGCTTAGTCTCGAAACAGTACTTGATGTTTTCCTCAGAGACCTGAATGCAGAATTCAGATACGGTTTGCTCTGCATTCACGTTGAACCTTAATCTCCTCCTCCTTTCCATTTCATAAGCTGTTAATATCCATTGGCATGACTAGATTTCCTGGTTTCACCTTATCTCAGTTATTCATCCATTTGAATTTGTTTACACTGTTTGACTCCATAGCCCAATAGCCCTGATCTTTTGCTGCCTCAACCAGAAATCTTCAAACAAACCCCTATGCACTAATATCTAGCCTAAAATGCCCCTATAAACAAAGATATATCTAACAGAGAGAGCCCTCTCTGAGTCTAGGAAGGCTAGGTCCTAGATTCTAAAGCGGTTTGATGTTGCCTCTATAGTTTTACTTCAACCTCAAAATTACAGATTGAAAACATGTTATAGATCATGAATTAGCTTCTGTAGATCAATATAGTAGCTTCTAGTCTCGTGATTTAGTAAATTTCATGAGCAATTTAGAATATACACATTAATTTCTACATGGTATCAGAGTAGGATTTACAATAAAGAAGAGATTTCGAAGTTGTATTTGCAGGAGGATCAGATTTGCAGGATGAATTCATCAGAGCTATAAGGATGGATTTCTATGGACTAAGACTCATGTATGCCCTTGATGGAAGCTCGAATTATGTTGAATGGAAGGACTGCGTGGAGGAAGTATTGGAAGATAATGGGTTGAAGGAAGTTGTTGAGAGTGACATTCTGAAACCAACAATAGCTGATACATAGAATCTACCAGAATGGAAGAAGTGTGTAGCCAAGATGAGGAGAATCATATTGGTGGAATTAAAAGACCATATTTCCTCAAATCTCCATAGGAAATAGACTCTGTATGCAATGTGGCAAGTATTGTCAGATCTATTCCATAATATTAGTGACCACAGGAAGATGGCACTCAAGGACAAGCTTCGAAGTATCAAGATGTAGAAGATTGACTCAATTCAACAGTATCTAAGCAGGTTCACACAATGTCATGATGAACTTGTAGGAGTTGGTTTCATAGTCCCAGATGATGATTTGGTGAGCCTAACCCTTCTAAGCCTTCCCAAGAGCTAGCACAACTACCAAGATTTGGTGAATGGGAGGGAGAAACTACCAAATTGGAAACACCTATGGTTCGACTTGGTACAAGAGGAAATAAGGCAGAATACCAGAGATTGGATCTCATCCAAAGAAGAGGAAGAGGAATTTTCATTAATTAGCAAATGAATGAAGGCCAAGGGGAATAAGTCCCAAGGAGAGGCTAATTCCAGCCAAGAGATAAAGAAGAAAGAATTTTCCAAAATGAAGTTTTTCAACTATCATGAATTCGGGCACTATGCCATGAAGTGTACACTTAAGAAGGCAAGAAAGAAGGAGCAAGTATGAGCTTGAATTCACTCCCATCGCATGCATGGAAAGAAAAATGATGGGAAGTGTGTGGGACCTATATATCGGTGCTTTTCTCTACATGAAGGGGAACAAAGAATTTTTCAGTGACTTGGAGGAGAAATATCTCTAGGTGAACATTAAGTTTGGAGATGATAGATGGTACAATGCGACCGGGATTGGTACTGTCACCTTTCAGAGTGAGTCTAGCTCCCCTCTCAGACTCAACGATGTGATGTTTTTTCCAGGTCTAAAGAAGAATCTTATCTTCGTTGCAATTTTGGAAGATCATGGTTATGATGTGATCTTCAGCAAAGGAAAGGTATTCCTAATACACATAGCCACGAGACAGGTGAAGTAGATCAGTGCTCGAGTCAAGAACCTGTATGCACTTGAGGTATAATATGCATGAAAATCCTTGAGGAGCAAGGTATAGACTAGATATATGGTTGTTGAGAGGGAGCATGTTAGACCTCTCAAGATGCAGCCCCAAAAGAAGCCTCAGGAAGTTGTGGAGAAACCACAAATGGATAAGCATACTAGAGGAAGAGTGGATACATCCACTCAAGAAGAGACCTCCAATAGGGGGATATTTTGAGCCAAGTGGGAAGAGGGAGAATATGCATCTATACATCCAAGATCGAGGTGGAGCGATGTAGATCCTTAGTCCAAGAGTTGGAGAAATTTGGGCAGGGTCCATTGAGGTGTCCTCCTCATGGATCATTACCTTGCTACAAGGGCCCACAATATTTAGTAGCAAGAGGATCAATGTCAGTCATATAATGAGGAGTGCAGAGGAGTGTTGACAGTAGAGAAGGAGTCTCAGTAGCAGATTCAACATCCACAAGGTTTTACGAGTAGACAGTTGTAGACAAAATTGAGTCAATGTTTTTGGGTGCTTCTCAGTTGCAGATGATGCAGTAGAAGCAACAATATTGAGAGGTGTTTCATGTAGTAAATTCCAAAGGTGAAGGATAGGAGTGGTTGATAATCCCTTTCTTTTTGAGAGGGAGTGTTGAAAATTTAGAAAGAAAGTCTCAATTTTGATTTTTCCTTAATTAAAATTGAGGAAATTCGAAATTCTGTTGAAATTTGAAATTCCACATCGGAAGATAACTTGGAGGAGTTAAATGAGGTGACATGGCTCTTGTCACTCAGTTAAGAACATTGAATTCGAGTTGATGATTTCAAGTTCAATTTTATTGTGTTGATTCCTAAAAAATAGGATTCTAGCTCAGTGAATTCAAGTTAAGGGCATGAAGTTCAGTTGTATGTAGTGATTCTGAAATTTTAGGAGCCTGGGTTGAGTTAATTTTAGTTGCAATCAATTAAACTAGTTCTAACTGTTAATAGAACTATTTGGTGGTCAATTAATTAGTAGGACATCATTATAACTCAAATATCATCTAGTTAAATGATCAATCAACTAATAATTAACTCATGCATGCAGAGAATTCAAGTTCCCAGTGGTGGTGGAGATTCCAAGGAAGTGTGCAATTAATTATATACTAGATTGAGTTCACTAATTTACAATAAAAGTCCCTAAAGTTTTCCTTGAAGTGTTCAAGTAGGCTAAAAGATCACAAGCTGACCTCAAGATAGATTTTAAAAATGATAAAATATGAGAAATATGTCATAAACCCTCTACATGTATGGGAGAAAAGGCTCTCCAAGATTACTTGTCCTCCAAAAACGGGCATATCCATCAAGAAAGTGGTGAAGTGGTTCCATGAGTGCTCTTCAATCCCAAGGGACATCATCAAAATGCATGGTTACATCTCCTAGTAAAATTTCCTCCACTGAGACATCATCATCTAGTATGCTCATGTCACCTTCAAAAGGCATGCATGGGTGGTGTGGTAGCCCTAGGATCAAGCATTGGCATCAAAACATGGTTTGAAAGCCATTATAAACGATATCAAGTGGTCTCCATCATCATCTGGTCTTTGGAAGAAGGCAAAATCTATTAATAAAGTTCAAGGCCAACCTGGGGGCATCCTAGGTCCATTTGGGCAATCATCAATCAATCCAACACCTTGGATTCTTGGCTTGGAATTTCAACATATATAGGTGTAGCAAGGGGCATACTGTTGAGATTTTGAGGTGTTGGGGTAGCATCATATGTGCTTTAGCTCCCAAAATTTGTGGAGGGACTAGAGTACATGAGATCTCCAAGACCCAGAAAACGATTTAAGAAATTCCATTGTGTTTAAGAGATATTTAATTAATTAATCTTTTTAATTAAGGACCATAAGTTTAACTTAGGAAAATTAAAAGATTAAAGTTAATTAAATTAAACATGTGATGAAAATGACTTAAGTCACACATATCAAGCATCTTCTAATCTTAGTCGTCGATTCAAGATTAGATCACGACCATTGATGTTTCAACGAGAAAAGTATAAGAAGAGGGATTGAGGTCGGTTGGAGAACACATAGTGGCAGACCACTGAGACTAAGCTGGAATTCTAGGGCGTGGTTTGCTAAGAATTTCAGAAGTGTTTCAGCTATAACAAGGGGCAATATTGGTGAGAAGGATGGTTTGATCCCGGGCCAAGAGTGCAACAAGGGCAGAGAAGCAGTAGACTAAGCATTGCAGAGGAAGCAACAACTATGCAGAGCAGCCATATCTCAGTAGAGGCAGCAAGAGGCCAGGAGGGCTGACACAGTACCATAGAAGGTTGACGCAGTCCTAGGAGGACTGACACTGGCCAGCCAGTGTAGCGCAGGGACAGTGTAACCCAATCTGGGGTGACACAGGCCCTTCCTGAGCAGCGCAGGGGTTGATGCAGGCTAGCAAAGCTGACACAGAGGGCTTCAAAGTAGCGTTGGGGTTTCTGAAGACTGAAAAGGGTTGAGTTATATAAATCACGTTTGAGGGTGTGAATCAATCAGTTTTTCTATCTCCAAAACAAAGGTATAGTTGCAGTTTATTTATTTCTCTGTCACGTTAACCAGTTTGGTGCCCAGATTTTTGGTACTTAGATTCTTCTCAATAATAAAAACCCTCTAGCAGCTATAAGACCGATTTTCCCACATTGGGTTTTTTCGGGGACAGTTGTCCAGAAAATCCTTGTGTGTCACTTTGTCATTATGCATGTTATTCAGTTTAGATCTGTATGTGTAGGTTTTTAATGTATTTACTTCGATGTTAATGCCGAATATTCTCATTAATAACTTAATGTAAGTAGGAGAAGTCAGTCAAAAATTTAACAGTAGGGTTTATGTTTGATCATATTCGGAAATTTTCACATGGTATCAGACTGATTGTAGATCTAGCCTGGATATTCAGCACGAAGACTGAAGAATTAGTGCTACAGAAATAAGCAAAAAAAAGAAACAACAGATAAACCAGACTAGAGAAGGCAGCGCAACAACAGAACAAAGCAGAGACAAACAGAGGTAAGGGTGACATAGTCTCCACGTAGATCCACGCAGGCCCACGCACTTACTTCGCAAAGGCAGCTCATAAGATGCACTAAGACTGTTTGCTCACGCAGAGGCTAGCCAGGGTGACGCAGTACAGAATATGATTGTTATTCAGAGTGCCAGAAGATGAGTTGCAAACCTTTAGCAGTTGCTAGTGGGGTGAAAATTTGTTCAGTGTAGATTTTAGCCTAAGCTAAGTTGACGAAGAGCCAGAGGAGAACAAATTCTCAAAATATTTCATGCCAAAGAAGTCTGAAGATCGATTAGAGGATTGAAGAGAGCTGATTCATTTTGTTTGGAAGACTTCCAAGGGAGGGAGTCAGTTGTTAGAGGGAGAAGAGGGTTCCTTTCTCGCCAAGGACGCTAGATCCGAGTCTCTAGCATAGAGAGGAGGATTCGTTCTAAACATTTTTTGAGCATATGACACCCCATGGATACGTGATCAGGATAGGTTGGAAGACCTGTCCAAATTTGTAATATGGAAGGCTAGAATCCTGGTATTCATGAGGCATACAACTTGAGGGAGCATGCAGAGAAAGTCCTGGCTACACCGACCGATGCAAAACTCTTGGAAAAGAACGAAGAACAAGTGACACATGCCAAGTGGTTCATTATGGATGGCGTCAAATATCATGTGGTTCCACACATAGCCGAGAAGGAAATGACTCATGAGATGTGGGTATCTCTAACCACACTACATGAAGGAAGATCCTTCCAGAGGAAGATGCTTCTGGAGAACCAACTGAATTTATTCATGATGTCTAAGGGAGATGGTATCGACCCTTTTCTATCTTGACTACAATTGATTAGGGATCAATTGACTGGCATGGGGGTCAAGGTAGATGACAATTTCATGGTGAGTACTAATCTCAATATAGTCATAGAGGACTAGGAAACTTTTGTCCAAAGTCTCCTAGGCAGAGCAAACCTTCCCAACTGGGACAACATGTGGGCTATCCTTTGACAATAGAAAATCTTCCAGATGACCAAAAGACAGTACAACACCGGTTCAAGTAAAGTGAAGAAGGAAGAAGAGGAGGATGCAGCCTTGACATCAAAGAGGCACCAAGGGAGAAAGAAGCGTGATCTATCGAAGATCAAGTGTTTCCAGTGCGGTGAACTAGGACATTTTTCCAGCAATTGTCCTTAGAAGAAAAATAACAAGGAAGATTCTAGCTCCAAGGTTGTTGTGGCAGACGATGGCTACGAAGATGACATAGCCATGAGCACTCATGAACCATGAAAGTGGGGCAATATTGATTTGTAGAGCAGCTATAGAGTAGGGGCAGGATCCTTGAGTAGCCCAAAATTTGGATCACATATGAGCTACGGGAGCCTTAAGACAGTAGCGGGGCAAGTGGAGCACTGGGTGTAGAGAATCACAGATGGAGCAGAAGCAGAGCTGGATGCTAAGAGGGAGCAGTGTAGTGCAGATGCAATAGTAGCAACACTGAGGGGCTGATGTGACTTCATCATCTCAGAGCAGGCTTGCTCACGTAGTGTAGAGCTGTAGCAACGCATAGGCTTTAGGAGGACAACATAGCGCAACAACAACACAGAGGACTTCAGTGTAGAGGCATCACAGATGAGGTTTTCTTACGCAGTGCAGAGTTATAGCAATGCAAAAACCTCTAGATTTCAGCACAGAACAGCAGCCTATGGAGCTTCAGTGATGAAGATGCAACCCAACTGACTTGTCTGTCAAAGGTTGGGTAGGAGAACTTCAATTTCTTACTCTCATAAATTTAGTTGCAGTCAAACAGTTGGCAGCACGATGCAACAGATTGAGAGGGAGTTGCAGTACGTATGTGGTAGTGGTAGTGAAAACTTCATGGGTATCAGTACGAGAGAGCAGCAACAACACAGTGATGAAGGGCAGTAGGCCAAGCATCAACGCAGAGACCCACACCAGAGATCAGTGCAGAACTTCGGGGTGAAGTATTGTTGCTAGAGCACATTCCTTGTTGAGAGGGAGTGTTAATATTTTGAGGTGTTGGGGTAGCATCGAATGTCCTCTAGCTCCCAAACTTTGTGGAGGGACTAGAGTACGTGAGATCTCCAAGACCTAGAAAGATATTTAAGAAATTCCATCGTGTTTAAGAAATATTTAATTAATTAATAGCTTTAATTAAGGACCCTAAGTCTAACTTAGGAAAATTAAAAGATTAAAGTTAATTAAATTAAACATGTGATGAAAATGACTTAAGTCACACAGATCAAGCATATTCTAACCTTAGCCGTTCATTCAAGATTAGATCGCGACCGTTGATGTTTCAATGAGAAAATTATAAGAAGAGGGCTTGGGGTCAATTGGAGAACACACACAATGGCAAAGCACTGAGACTAAGTTGGAATTCTAGGACGTGGTTTGCTAAGAATTACAGAAGTGTTTCAGCTACAACGAGGGGCAGTATTGGCAAGAGGGATGGTTTGATCCTAGGCTAAGAGTCCAACAAGGGAAGAGAAGCAGCACACTAAGTAGCGCAGAGGAAGCAGCAGCTACGCATAGCAGCCATAGCCCAACAAAGGCAGCAGGAGGGATGACGCAATGCCATAGAAGGTTGATGCAATCCCAAGAGTATTGATGCTGGCTAGCCAGGGCAGTGCAGGGGTAGCGTAACCCAATCTGGGGTGACACAGGCCCTTCTTGACCAACGCAGGGGCTGGTGTAGGCTAGCAGAGATGACGCAGAGGGATTCAAAGCAGTGTTGGGGTTTCTGAAGACTGAAAAGGGCTGAGTTCTGTAAATCTCATTTGAGGGTGTGAATCAGTCAGTTTTTCTGTCTCTAGAACAGAGTTATAGCTACAGTTTATTTATTTCTTTGTTGGGTTAACCAATTTGGTGCCTAGATTTGTTGTACTTAAATTCTGCTTAATAACAAAAACCCTCCAGTAGCCAAAAGACTGGTTTTCCCACATTGGGTATTTTTGGGGACAGTTGTCCAGAAAATCCTTGTGTGTCACTTTGTCATTGTGCATGTTATTCAATTTATATCTGTATGTGTAGGTTGTTAATATATTTAATTCGTTGTTAATGTTGAATATTTCACATTAATAACTTAATGTAAGTAGGAGAAGTAAATCAAAAATTTAACAGTAGGGTTTCGGTTTGATTATATTCAGAAATTTTCACACATACAACCATGTTGAGGCTCCTCAAAGCCTAATGCTCATCTTAGGAGGGAAAAGTTGGGGATGCATTGATACATCTATTCTTAACTTTGGGATATACATCCTCTTTATTGCACTAGAGAGGTGTCAAGCCATCCCTCAAAGGATCTATGCTACATGTGTGATGGACCACTTGAAACATACTCTCAAGATCAAATGAGATCACATATTAGGGTAAAAAAACATTAAAGTATCACAATGGACCATATTCAATGTTAGGGGCATAAAATACTTCACACAAGTCTTGTATTCAAATGACTTCATAGCTCATGATTTGTAAGAAAATTACCACACTTGTGTTAGGGATTATTATGTAATTATCCATTTTAGGTGCTTCCATCCCTAATGGGAAGTACATTTCATAGGTAGACCCAAAAATCCATAGATGGATATGATAAATTTGGTCATGGAATGGGAAATACTTCAGGGAAGTTGGCCATAGCGATGGTTCTAGTTGAAGGAAGTACAAAATATTGAGTATAATGATGAGAAGATGGATAAATCATAGAGGCACGAGTTACCCATATCGTCGGCCTGCTTTTTCCACCCCTATGGTGTGCCTTTGAATCTAATGATTTGTATTTTGTTCTTGCATTGTTTAAGTGACTTAGCTTGCTTTATTCTTTTCCAATACTCCTTAAACAATTATCGCTCATCAAGGTTGGTACATTCTTAAGTTCCTTTGTTTATATAGAGCATGAAATGTTTTAGGAACTGGGTGATGGCTAGTGATGAGGGTAGAGGTCATGCAGGGATTTTTTCCACGTGTTTATAAATGTCCAAGCCATATTTTTCATTTTTCATTTTCTTTATTTGTAGCTTCATATTATTTTATCTTTCTTTCAACTATATCAACCTCTATGATAAAATTTCTAATATCTGCCTCTGAGATGACAATATAGGGCGCTAGTCCCAATGACCAATGACACTCAACCCAAAAAATGGAAGCAGGTATAAGGGAAGGATGGAAGGTAGAAAGTATAGATTACCATGGGCATGATACACCAATCAATGGCTCCTATTAGTTCCAATTCTAACAATGGAGGAAATGGGACTTAGGGGAGGTCACACTGGTCTAGGGGAAAAGGATAATCTCCCAAGTGAAGCATGGGAACAAAGGTACAATCAAGAGAGATAAATCATCTAATGTTACCTATGATCCATATTAGTATGTCCCAAATGTTAAATGAAAGTAGATGATTACATAAATGGTTGGTGTACCATCAATGTACCTTCTAATCGATGATCCAGATTCCTTCAAGAAGCATGCTAGATAGGAGAGAGCATGCACCGGAACATATGTGGAGACATTTGAAGTAAATATATCTATGGTTTATCATAGGGTTTTTGGATTTCTAGTTGACTGGTACATTTCAAACTATGAAATCTTTAGCAAACACATAAGTGCCTTAGGTACATATTTTGGAATTATATTTGAAGAATTGGACATGTAGCATGCTATACAAGTTTTCTTGTGGGCTAAGGAAAAAAAAAATCAAGTTTTAGGAAAATTACTAATATGGAATATATCACTATATTTATTGGCATCCATATTGATGCTTTCAGAGTGGAAATGTGGAGGAATCAAGTCTCAAGGCCATTTTTACCGACAAGATCTAGTTTGGAAAATTAGGGTTTAAAACCTTTCAGGAGAATTTTGAGGCATCAAACAACGTTTTTTGGGGGTAAAACTTTGTTTCTTTAGTGGATTACTTTTTTTCTATTCTACACATAGAGACCTTTCCAACGATGCAAGAATCACATCAGTCATAATCGGTATGCGAAATTTATGCCAATCAGAAGTTGACATTCTTGTTTTCACCACCATAATTCAAGAGGATGCCACATCATACCTCATTATTTATGGAAAATGGGCTAGCCATGTGATTATGATGTAGAATAATCTATAAGAATATATATTATAACTATGGTTCAGATTTGAGGTATCCAAACGTAACCACTAGTAGGATATCAAGTTGTGTTATAATCAAGCCACTAGGAGGAAAATGGGTTCCATTACTTCAAGTGCATTTGTTCCAATTTTGAGCAAAAATAGACAAGAGGGATAGGTAATAGAGTACATAGAGAGGATTTGTGCATTATAATCCCACAGGTCATAGGCCATACTTTTTTGTACTCACATACATTTTCTATTTAGAGAAAGAGAGCATAACGACCTCACTTTCCAGCTGGGTTTTTCTCCCGAAACGGTTTCCCATGTCATATCTTGTGTCAAATGTGTGTATGTGAGATTTTATTTTGTTTTATCTATTTTCTACATAGATTTAATTCACATGTATATGATATTAACATTAATCTATAGATATATAAGTATAAAGAGAAATAAAATTGTAATAATGTAGATTCTGGATTTTTAATATATTTTATCAGATTTGTTGTGAAAATTTTCCCAATGGAATATCCACGAAAATTTACGGATCATATTAGTATTAGAGAATTTTTTATTTGGTATATTGTGGATATTTGTAGGGGATCTATAGCGACTAGGTCGAAATTCATAAAACCCTAATCATGGCTGACGAATTTGTGAATAACCCTTGTGATCCTCCACAGGGGAGGTTTTCACAAATGGAACAACAAGTCTCAGATATAAATCATAATGTAAATCTTCTCATGAAGGCCCTGAGAAGATATTCAGAGAAGATGGGGTTTCTAATGCAGAGGAAAAATAATAAGGGGGATCAAGATATCAGTGAGAAACAAAGAACTAGTCGAATATATAACCTAGAAAATATCAACCTAGTTCGAGTGTCATGAATCAATCACAACCCCTGTTCAAAAAGGATGTGAAGGTCGATATCAAGCTACACCGAGATGAAATTTATGCTCCAAAGCTAATTCATTGGTTGCAGCAATTGGAAGTGTATTTCAGTTTCCGTCAAATTAAGGAAGAACAAAATATTTCATTTATGTAATTGAAATTAGAGGGCCATGCTATAACTTGGTGGGAAAGCCTCATGAAGACCCTAAGGTTTTAGAGAGAACCTCCAGTGACTAAGTGGGATGACTTAAAACCTTCATTGAGTCACAATTTTAGCTAATTGGGTACGTAGAGGATCAATGGATCCAACGACACTACTTCAAGCAAAAGTTAGGGCAAAATGTGCAAGAGTACACCACAGTGTTCAGAAATATGGACACTAATGATATATATCTCCCCAAAGGATACAAATGCACTCCTCAAGTATTTGGGGGGTATACACTGCAATATGTGAGAGCACGTGATATTTTTCAAGCCAAAATCGGTGGACGAGGCTTCTTTATAGGCATAATACATAGAGAACATATGCATGCAGAAAGTACAATCAAGTGGATTGAAATAGGAGCAATAGGATGATTCTAAGGAGAAAAAGAAGGAAAAAAGGGGGAAATTTAAAAATAGGACAGAAACAACACACCAATTTGAAGATCCCAAAAATCACTGCAACATTTATGACCATACAAAGGAGAAATTTTGAAGTTGCATCTAGAGCTTAACCCAAAGAAAAAAAAGAAAGATAAGAAGAAGAAGAATCTCATGGCCATTGATTCAAGTAACCCAATTGAAAGCAGCTCGGATGTGGATGAGAAGATCGCATGTATGTCAGTGCAGAAGGAGGTGAATTTGAGAAGCCTTCAACAATGGGAAGAGAAATAAATGACCAAACTCTTCCATATAAAGATGTAGGTCAAGAATACCAACATTGATTCTCTATTTGACTTAGGATTGCAGGATAATCTCATTGTTGTAGAGATAGTCAAGAAGTTGTGATTGGAATTTCATGATCATCCAATCCCATATCCATTAAGATGGGTAAATAAGGATTCAGATTTGGAGGTAACAAAACAATGCAAAATTAGATTTTCCATCAGTGTTGATTTTATTGATGAAGTAGAACTAGATGTGGTTCTCCTTGATGCATGTGGTGTCGTGTTTGGGAGTCCCTACTTATACATGCTAGATGCAGTATTCATGAAGAGAGCCAACCAGTATGTGATAATCAAGGATGGAAAATTTTTCACCATCAATGCGCATAAATACAAGTCAAAAATTTCAATGGTAAGTGCCAACCAAGACAAGAAATTGATCAGTTCTAGAAAGAAGTACATTTGTTATTTTTAAGATAAAATTAGTCTATGGAAGAGTCAGTAAGAGGCAATGCATCCCTGGAGGGTTGTACTGAGAAACAAAAACAATAAATATAAGAGTTTCTATAGTAATACATGGATGTGATCCAACAGCCTAAAGTGTTACCACCTAAGAGGGAAGTGGAGCATAAGATCTAGCTATCACTGGACTCCCAATTTCCAAACATTAACTTGTATAGGCAGTCTATTATAGAAGCGAGTGAGGTGAAGAAATAGTTGCAGTAGCTACTAGAATATGGTGTCATGTAATTGAATACATCACCATGTGGGTCACCCATCATAATTGTGCAAAAGAAGGATGGGATTTGGAAGATGTGTATAGATTACAAGGCATTGAACAAAATACACTCAATAATGGGTACCCCCTACCCAGGATAAATGATCTACTGGATCAATTGTAGCAATAAAATAATTCACCAAGTTTGACTTAAAGTTTGGATATCACCATATTCAAATTAGAAAAGAACATAATTGGAAGACCACCTTCAAAACCAGACAAAGTTTGTATTGGTGGTTAGTCATGCCATTTGGCTTATGTAATGCACTAGTTTCATGTATGAGATTACTAAATGATGTATTGCGCCCTTTTATAGATTCATTTTTTATTTTCTATTTGGATGATATACTGGTATAAAGTGCTACCTGGGAGGAGCACATGTCACATTTAACGCAGGTGTTAGAGACACTAAAGAAGCACCAGCTCCTAGAAAATCTCAAGAAGTGTGAGTTTGCACAACAATATTTGGTGTATTTGGGGTATGTCATAGGTCAAGGAGAATAGAGGTTATATCCCACCAAGATGGAGGAAATCATGAAATGGTTGTTCCTTACTAATGTTTCTAAGGTTGGGAGTTTCATTGGGGAAGCACAGTACTTGAGTAAATTCACAACCTCATTTTCAACGGCAACAACATCACTCCATGCCATAATAGAAAGTGGGAAGAGTTTCCAGCGTGGAAGGGTTCAACAAAGGGATTTCAAGGATTCAAACACCTGTTTTGGAATTACCAAACTTGCAACAACCCTTTAAAATAGAAACACATGTGAGTGTTTATGTGAGCATTCTTGGTGCACAAAGGAAGGCTTATATGCTACCATTCTTAATTATTTCATGGGTAAGTTCTTAACTACCCTACCTACGACAATGCGCCCGATGCCCTGGTGCAAGCTGTGAAGAAGTGGAAGCACTATTTGATGGGAAAGGAGACATTAATAAAGAAATATTTCTAGCTTCTACATTACCTGCAAGCCCAAAGTAATCTATTATAAGTGGATGTGGTTTCTATATTAGTTTGAATTAGTGATTAAGTACAATAAGGGCAACACAAGTAAGTTTTTCAACATGATTTAATGGACACCCACACCAAAGATCACAATTTTGGGAAATCTGATGCACATGGATCCATTCACCCATGATGCATACAAAGAGGCATATTCAAAGGATGAAGACTTCAAGGAGGTCAGAGTCATGTGCATGACGGAAATAACATTGCTTACTACCATCTCCAAGATGGGTTAATCTACTGCTTGGATAAGCTATATTTCCTAAAGGTGAGAGATTGCAGCTGATTAGAGAAGATCACACATCCATGTTTGTAGGGAAATTTGGTGTAGGGAAGATCGTGGCCCAAGATGTAAGAGCAGGTAGCTAAGTTTGTAAGATGATGCATGCTCTGTTATACTAGCAAGCCTAGAAACATGAAACATGGTCTATATAAGCCCTTACTTGTACTCACTTTTCCTTGGGAAAGAATTTCCATGGAGTTTGTGGGGGATTTACTAAAAAACAGGAAGGGACATGACTACCTATTCATGGTTTTGACAGGTTCAATAAGATGTGTGTTTTGATTCCCTATAAAAATACCATCAATGGGCAAGAAACAACAAACTTGTTCTTTGGAAAAGTTTGGGTGGATTTTGGGATACCAAGGAGCATCGTTTTAGGTAGGGAAATAATATTTCTCAGTGCATTTTGGACTACATTGTGGGAGAAGAAGGACAAAAAAAGTTATCATATTTTTCATTGAGTTTCTTATTGAAGAAAGATGGATTCTTGGTTTAAGTTGAGCTTGTAAAAAATCTCGATTCGGGGTTTGGTTGTATGAATATTTACGATGTATTTCCAGTTCTAGTGTGTCATTATAATTCTATATCAAATTATTATTTAGGGTTATTAATGTTACCAATCACAAGGGTTTACTAATGAAGCTACTAACTTAAGGTTTGGCTTGATGACTTTTGTTGAGTAGGGCTTATTGTTGACTTATCTTTGAGGATTGATAAGGTTTAAGTAGAAGATAGGGTTTTCATTTATATGCTAAATGGATCTAGAATTTTTTTTCGGAACTACCTTTTACATATTGAACTTTTTTGGGCTAGCTTTTAGATAGTAAAATTTTTTGAGTAGAAAATTTCTTGAATAGGTGAATAATATTGTGGACAACATAAGTAATATTTTTTAAGGTTTTAGTATTGAATTTTTTTTCAAACTTTTATTTTAATTAAAATTTCTATTGCCCACTTTCTTCTCCATGATTATAGTTTTTTAAATTTCCTTTTAATGTATAAAATTTTTAGTTTGAAATTTTATTTCTTAATATAAAATTTTCATGTAATTTTTAAATATCTATATAGATTGAATTACCATGGGGAATCAAAGAAATTGCAATAGAAAATATGATCGAATTAAAGACACTAAGGTTCGTAGAGAATACTCGAGAAACTATTACAAAGGAAAGAAGGAAGAACACTTAAATGTTGAAAGGGAAAATGAATCTCAACACGAATTTGAATGAGGTATGTAAATGTACATATTATAAATGAGTTATTAAATTTAATATTGTATTGTGAAATATAATTTCTATTTGATGAACTAATTTGAAAAATATTTTGCAATGTAAACAAAGAGAGATTTTACTCATAACATCGGATGATGAGATTTAAAATGTTGAAAGACAGAGTGAAGAAGAAACGGACCCGGTCATTGATGATGTTGTTGAATATGTTGAAAGAGATTCAAGTGAAGAAAAAGTTGAAACACCCATAGGTATACATATATGTCATGTATTATTGAAATTATACATATTTAATAGTTTCAATTTCATTCTCGATTTTTTAATTTAATTATTTAATATATATTTATACTCATTTACATTAAATTCTCATATTCCACATATGAAATCAATATTGATGATGATATTTTAGATAATGTAGACACTGACACATGGAGATAAATTTTTTTACCATGTTATACAATATTGGGTTAAGTTCATTATTGATAAGTTTTTCAAAGATGAATATGTAAGAGTTCAAGCTCAAATTTTGAGAGGCGTCTTAACATCGAAGAAATTAAAAGAAACTACAACACTATTGGGCATTCAAAAATAAACAAAAGATAAAAAGGTGAAGGATAATGTGATTCAAAATATAAGTATTGCTCTAAAATCAAGTAAAATATCTAGAAAGAAAAGTGATCTAGATGCACATAGGGCAATACAAACAAGAACGGTTTCATCAACTACTAAATAAAATAATTTGATAAAATATATGGAAAAACCATTAGGGATATCGCGAAAAACATTGCACAAGCATAGGAATTTTTGATTGCAAACAGATGCAAATGATGAGCTTGTTTGTTGGATATTTATTTGTAGGCAACCATGCAAATATAGACTTGGAGAAAATGTTAAAAATATGATATGTGAATATTGGATGAAAATTTGCGTGTTTCACCAAAATAAAGGGGTGTGATGCGACGAATAATAGCACATAATTAGTAGGAAGGAAATAAAAAACATATCTTGGACACCACTCAAATAGAGTTGTTCAATAATATCAAAGAAGAGACGTGGAATTAATGTCTCAATTAGTTTTTTTGTGCAACAAAAACTATGGTGTGATAAGCCTATCACTATACGTGACACTCGTTGTTGTCATTATCATGTGGAATTTCAATTATATTATGAAACCTTCCTTAATTTTCGTAAATAATTTTAGAGAAATTCACCTCCTCCTTCCACTATCCATGATTTCATATCCCAGATTCTATGTGGAAGAGAAAATCATGAATTATTTTACCAAGAGAAATGTGTTGGTGGTAAAAAAATGTGATCATTGTGGAAATTTGACTTTCTTTCAATAAAAATATACTATTGATATGAATGATCAATCATTTTCCAACATAAAAGTGGAATGGAAGAGATATGAATATATCCATACATCGATTGGTTCAAGCAGTGGAACAAGTGCTAGAAGGAACTATTTACAAGAAGAAATTTATGTGATGGAGTTTTTGAAGAAGTTTGAAATTTATAAATACACCAATCGGTCTCATAGATCTTGATGGCAGGACCTGCAATTCAAAAATCCCGTGAAAATTTTCTACCAAGGACAATTTTGTTGATAGTTGATTTTGCAAAAAATTACACATTTGTTGCACAAAATGAAATACAGAGTGAATATTATCATTTTGAAAAATTCTTTATGCTTTTCCATGTTCTATATAGACATGTTGAACAAAATTTTGATCATATAGAAAGCATTAGTGGCAATTGACATGTTATTAAATAATATCATTTTTATATCATCGATGATCGTACACATGATACACCTTTTGTACAACATTGTGTTGATAAGATTTATGATTCATTGAAATCTCGTGGAATAATATTCGATGAACATTGGATATGGTCAGATGGATGCGTAGGTCAATTCAAATATTCATGATCATTCTTTTGGCTATATCATCTTCACATGAAAACCAACATTAAACATTGTTTGAATTTCTTTGATACTAGTCATGGAAAATGAGAACATGATGGCGCAGGGGCATGTATAAAACGAGCACTTCGAAGATATAAAATGGACCACTCTTCCAACCGACTTATCTCAGTTGATGAATTTGTTCAGTAGTGCATTTATACATTAATCCATGAGACTAACCCATCAAGGGAGGTACGCAGGTATGCACATATATATGAACTTGTATATAGTTTGAACATATGGTGATTTTTATTAATTTTTAAATTTAATTATTTTTTTAAATTATAGTTTAAATAATTGATCGATGATTATCTTTGATATATAAATTTTATTTTAAATAACACGTGTAAATTCTTGTTTGAATCTACTACATGTTCTTTTTTAATATTGGAGTCCAATATGTAGATAGATTGATTCCATATGAAGCTAAAACATTAAAAGAGACTCTAAAATTACATTCAATTAAAACAAAAGAGTACCGAAATGTGTTTGAATTTGATAAAAGAAAAGAATCTTGTTTTTGTCATGTTTGCATAGAGGACACAAAATTCAATAATGCTTGTGAAAAAAATATGTATGTGAAATATTGACAACATCCAAACCTTAATACAAAAGGGAAATGTCGCTTGCAAGCTTGGGAGAGATGGAATCATAGCAAAGTATAGTGTCATATGAAGGTGATAGAATTTTAGATCTTTTTAGAGAAGGTAACATTTCAATTAATTTCAAAGGATATGTGTGTGTGTGTGTGTTTTATGTTTTTAAAATCATTGTGTATAAGTATAGATAATAGTTAATATATATATCTAGATATAATAAAATTGCACATGTTGATAACTAATTTCTTGTTAATGATGATCTGAATTTGCACATTTTTTTTATTATGCAGGAGATGTTTTTATTGTAGTTTCACCCATTAACAACATAGAAAATTTCAAGTATTATTTGATGTGGTGCATTGAACAAAACATGAAGTTATTGGAGGACTATGATGATATTGATTATATATATGAAATAGGGTATATTATACTGAAAGGATATTTTTTCCAAGAAACTCATAAAACTGAGAGTCATGTTTACTTTCAAGACTATCAACCCTATGCCATAAGTTGTCAATATAGTCACTTGGTGTGTGCAATGCGCATAAATTTAGTAGAAGTTCAATCAAGAAAAAAATCAATATTTTAAAAATGGAGAATGTCAAAAGTTGACCATGAACGAATCATTGAGGATGGAATTCCATTATAATATTTTTAATTGAACTGGCCAACAATATCTTATCCTTGTATTCATATTTGAGAAATATTTCAAGCATATTTTTAGCCTTCCTTTTTGTGCACTCATAAGTTGTCCATTCTAGCTACTACTAGGTATTACATAATTTTTTTTGTTAATGTGGTTTCTTTGTTGTTAAGTTAAAAGGAATTCAAAGATCCCAAACACTACTATAATGTATCGACGTAGCATCACAATCTTCTTGGTTTTTTTATCATACATCTATCTTGTTTGCAATCCATTTTTATTTTTATGTCATCTTTGTGTATTTTCAAATTTTTTTAGTGCTATCTTAGTGACATTATTTACTTTATTAAAATCCCATTACCGTCAATTTTAAATGTTTTGTATCTCTTGTACATCTTGATAGGTCAAAAAAATTCATTTTATTGTGTGTTTGTCCTATACATGTAATGCATACGCTATCTATATATGCATTTCATAATCTCCATTATATGAACCTATTAAAACTAACAAAGCATGCTCCACATTGTAGTATTTAATATTTGAAAATTTCATTTACTAAGACAAAAGTTAGGCCCACAGTGAGATTAATGCAACTTCAATTGATTCAATGTTGCAATTTTGAATTCCCAATCTCTAAGTTTTCTCAAATTTCATGAAAAATACAATAGTAACATACTTTAAGACAAAGAAGGTACTTTAACTTTGGAATGTATGTATTTAACAAATTTAATGGAATGTCGTTTTGTACAAAACACATATATCATATATATATATATATATATATATGTGTGTGTGTGTGTGTGTTAGTGTGAAATTTATTAGCAAGTGCACCAGAAATGGTTCACTTAAGTCACTGGTGGCAAGTGACCCTAACAACAAAATATGGTTGTTTACACTTCAAAACTGCAAAAAAAAAAAAAAAACATGCGACAAAAGATCATATGCAACCCAAAACATCTAACAACAAAAATGAAAGTGTATCACCCCAATGGATCATATAAATAACAAAATTTTATTAATGTAAATGAAACACCTGGTGAGGAGAATTTATAAACTTGGTTCTAAAGACCCCCCTCCATGGGATAGGTCCTTTTGATGTCCTTGTGCTTCAGCGACCCATTTCTCTCTCTAAACTTGCAATGGGAAAAAAATAAATAAAAATAAATTAACTTGAACTCAAGTGGGAGCTCAAATGTGATAAGATGATAACGTTGATGTTGAGAATGATAAAGGTGAAGAATGAATGGAAAACCCTCTATTTAAAACAAAGTATTGAGCTAAATTAGGAATTAGAAAATAATAAAATATTATTGACCAAATCTAAATATAGTCGTTGAGAATACTTTATTATATTTTTTAGAGGGAAAAGATATTCAAAATGGTCAAATATCTTTATTTATAAAATGGTTGAAGAAATTAACAAACAAAAATGATTTATTAATTACTTTGTGAGAAATAAGAAAGAAATAATTATTAAATAATGGTTTAATAATTATCTCATAAGGAAAATATGGAATAAATAAAGAAAAATAAATAAATAGTGATTTATTTAATTATTCCAAGGTGATTAAGTAAAAAATAATTAAGAAATAATTATTTAATAATTATTTCTGAAGAAAATTAAATAAATAATGATTTATTCAATTATTCTAGTGGGGTTTTTTAATTTTAATCATAAATAACTTAATAAAAATGGTTTACTAAATTCTTTCCTATGGTGAAAGTGGATTTACCATGGTAAAATTAATATGACATGGTGTATTTTGATCCACCTAGTATGAAATGGCTAAGTGTTTAATATTTGGGTGATAACATATTTCGCCCTAACGTAACTGTGTCAGGAGAAAATCGTATGACCGAAATATGTTGCAGGTTACACTTTCATGAGACACCAAAGGGGAGAGAGAGAGAGAGAGAGAGAGAGAGAGAGAGAGAGTTGAAGAAAGGCAAGGAAGGACTGAAGAATGGAGGGGAAGAGACCTAATAATCTGACATAAGTCTCATTTTATTTTGGAGTACATGATCTCAAATGAAGCAGGGGAGGCATACCCACACCCGCTGAAATAACTGAGTAAAAATAATAATGATGTGCCCCACAATGTGGGTCTGGTCAACAAAATACATCATACATGATATGTTGGCATCAATGGGCCAGAAAGTGATACAATGATAAAATGAGTCCCATATACATAATGTGCATTTAAAACAGAGGCTAGGACTAAATACGATAACATATCCTAATTTGAGTACATGAGACATAATTCCCCTCATGCCGACATGGTGAGAGGGGATCACAACCATAGAAGCCCTGATGAATAGGAAATGGCTCTAAATATTTGAATGGATCATCTGAAGGAGACAACCATGTTGTGAGCATTGCGATTGGCGGAAGTCGAGCCATTCAAATCTATGAACCAACATCAGAGGCTGGATCATGATATATTGACATATAGGAATGTGGGGGGCTACTTGAAGGGACACCCCCTCATGAGGTTTGGAAAATCTCACACACACCCAAGAAATATGGGTAAAATATGTTGGACTATTGGACCATCAACTGTATGATTCTTGATCGTGTGATAGTGAGTTGGAATCGAGCACACAAGAAACAACCAAGTCAAATGGAAATGATGATTCCCTTTGCTTAATCTAAGGCACCAAACAATGTTGAAAGATAGAACCAAGGTACACCACCCTCTATACCTCTCAATTAGAATGAATGTCCTGAATTCGACAAAGGAGGGCCCGCCAGAGTTTAGGAAATGGGTATCCCTCAACCAAGGCATGAGGATCATAGTAATGTAATTAATAGAATGACATCAGAGATGATGATGGAAGGATACAAGATGAGTGGTGTATTGATGACTTACCTTTTCAGATCATAATATGCATGTTTGACCTGGCAGTGACTAAATTAATTCCAGAGGGGATGTTCAATTACTCAGAAGAAGGTTTTTCAAATACATATCAGTATAGTTGGAGGAAAAATATGAGCGAAATTGGATGAATGTGATGCAAATATGGATGAAACACAATAAATGGACTCAATGGGACTCTAAATAGACTCCATGGATGCAAGGGTGACTCATCTATGATGCTTCGAACAAGGGTGACTATGTTGGCTCCCCGTGATTTTCAAGATTGGCAAGAACAACTCTACAGGGAACCACATCAAACCACTTTAGAGTCCAAGGACCTAGCCTTCTTGGATTTAGAGAGGGCTCTCTTTATCTATGTGTTTGTAAATGATATATCTTTATGCTTTTGTTTTATGATTTTAGGCTAGTTATGAAGTTCTTGGGACTATTTGTTTTGTTTGATTGGTTGATAGGTAAACTAATGGTGTGATTAATTGACAGAGTGTTTTAGTTGAATAGATAGACTGTGAGAAGCATTATCCATTGGGCTATGGAGTCATAAAAGGATTTAATTGTTCATCAAATCTACAAGGGACTTCATAGGTCAAGCTAACTATATCAAGTGGATCTCTTAGATTAGATGTAATATGAAATGACAGTAAGTTGTGAAAACAAAACTAAAGGTCAGTCAATAACCCTTTAACTCTACTCCAACAAGAAAATCCTTTTAGGTAACTGTTTAAGACAAACCAAAGGACAGGGAAAACCATAGAATTCTTTGGACAGACTCTAATAATAAAACCTTTTAAGACAAAAATCTAGCAATCTTAGGATTACTTTCAGACAAATAAAACATTCAATATAACGGTCAGCATAACTAAAGAGAAATTAAGGATTATTTAATCAATTGAAAGGAAATTTGCAGCAATAGTTCAAGACATACCAAAGGATATGGCATACCATAGACTTATTTGGCTTGGACTCTACTAAGTATAATTCAAAGAAAGGCCTTAAAAACAATATTTCAAGCTACACCAAAGGACAGGGTGTACCATAGACTTCTCTGGCTTGACTCTACTGAATCAATTTCAAGGCAACAAGCTAGGTGGAACTAGAGAGCAATTAAGAATTCTCTAATTAGACCTTGCAGAATAAAACATTGAGATAAAGAAAGAAGATAGAATGAGGGTACCAAGACAACATATCCTAATCTAAAAATTTTGTTCTTTTATCAGAGAAATAATGGACAAAATGGAAAACAGAAGGAAAACATTGGCAAAGAAGGATAACTTCACCATTAACATAGCTCAAGAATCCTGTGAACGTGCTTATATTACTGATGTTTAAAATAGTTACATTACTCCAGTACAATGATCTCTGCAAATCAGAGTTTTATCAGATCCAGCGTATTAGCTCATCAACTATCAATCTACCAACTAACCAATCAACACTAAAAATGAATAATAAATACAATATTTATCTGCAAAATGAGGAGGTGATCCTAAGTTAGGGTTTCAGATGTGTATTTATTACAGAGTTAATACATTTTTTTACCTTTGAGACCATCAAGGCCCAAATAAAAATATCTGAGACTAACTTACTGTAATAATAACTCCTAACTTAACTATTGAGCTAACTTTTGGAAATATTTTACTTTTAAGGCTTCTCAATAAATTTTACAATAACTGCTGAGTAGTTGAGAAATATCTCTGACTGTTTCAATAAATGTTGATGTCTTTGGTGAAATGAAACAGGTTGTAGGTGGCAATATTTGTCCTTGAAGAAGTAAATGTTGTTTTCTGAGTCATTCGGATCTACCTCTGTGTTTAATATTTGCTTAATTTTCCTTTTAAACTCTGTTTAGGCCATTTAAAACTTGGATTTGTCTTCACTGTGTACCTTGTTTTTTTCTCTTTTAACTCTGCCTTTATCTATGATTTGTAATTAACTATTTAATCCTTGATTTTATCTTTAATCCACTAACCTCCACTACCACAGTCCTTTGATTTTCTTCTTCTTTTCACTGTACCTTTGTTTGTAATTTTGCTGCATAGTGGGGCATATTTGGCCGATTTGGTGCATTTGAATGACCACCACTGGTCATAATCCACTGGTGTTTATGTTTTAACTCGGTGCTCCTGGTCCTTTTGATGGAAAAACTAACTATATCTTCACCCAGTAAGTCTGTTTGAATGCTTTCAGACCCTTAGAATGTTATTTATGCACTTTTGCCATGATTACCTGCACATTAGAAAACAATTTATTAACCAAAACTTGCGTTCGTGGCTTTTCTGCATTTGGTTGGGCTTATCAGACCTTTTGGAGGATTGCAGAGGTGTTAATCGTGGATGAGGGCTTTATCGCAAATCCACAGGGTTTTGGAATATTTGAATCGAGCGGCGGTATCGGGTTATGGCGGGAGGCGGAAAGGGCGGTTTTCGCATGTGAGGGAGGCAGTTTTCACGCGAAGCAAAGGTGGTAAGCGTATTTGGGCAAACGGATGAGATTCCATTGAGCAGGTGACGCGTGGCGGAGGGTACAAGTGGTAAAACTGCTTATTTTGTGTGTTTTGGAAGTGTTAACCCCCGCGCGGTGAATGGTGTGATATCGTCCGTAGATCGTTGGAACTTGAGGGATAGAGATCAATGGTGGTCGGGAGATTTGGAATGGCAGGCAAGTCAGACAGTGTGGCCTAGTTTTAATACTAGGCGGAGCCGCTTAATCTATTTGGAGGGCCGAGGTTATATGGCCTGTATGCGGGGCCTGAGGGTTAGTGAAATAAGTGGAGGCGCTTGTTTATAAGAAGAGGGGGAAGGGTCATATGAGGGGTTTTATGATAAAGCGGAGGTTAGAAATTTTTAAAGCAGGGGGCTCTAAAACCTTATAAAGGGTGTCGGGAATATTTATATTAAAACATGGTTTTTTAACACAAAAGATGGGTCCCGAAAGGTTTAATTTTAATATTAAAACAATGTAAAAAAGGGATTTTTTACATTGTTTTAGTGTAAATAAGAAAAATGATGAAGGCAAGGGGGTTGATGAGGTTTGTAGGAATGAAAGAGGGTCTTTGGGTAGGGGAAGAAAAAGGTGAAAAATGAAATCGTTTAAGCCCAACATGAGTTTTTAGAGCAGGAGGGTGATTAAGAGAAGGAAAAATGAGATAAAGTGGAAAAGGTTTCATGAAGATAATGAAGGCAGTGAGATTTCTGAAGATAGTTGATAGTCAAGAAATGCCATCTTCAATAGATTGTAGAAAATCCATAGTCATCTAGTGAAACTATAGAATACATGAGGATAACAGACTCGATGATGCTGCCACATGGGAGAGGCCCAAAGGGGACCATAAAAATATGAGTCAATGATGGTTGCTCATGACGAAAATCGACACATAAGTCAACAAGTGCAATGGAAAAGTGGTACCAGAGTACATGTGACTCAAATAAAGAGATTCAATTTTGATGAGTGACAAAGTGAGGCTTCATGGAAAAAATGGTTTCTTGGTGAAGTTTCAAATTAGAAAAAATAAAGAGAGACCCATTATAGAGCTTAGTGAGAGCTTTCCAAAGGTGTTGATAGTTCATCGAACCGAGCTACGATTTGCTTGTAATGGTCAACAAAAAAACTATGGTTTTTCCTATAAAAGGGCTTCTTGCCCCCAATTTCTATTCATTTTCATAGTGGGCTATTGGAGAATTTGAAGAGGAGGAGAAGGCCCCAAATCTTGGTGATCTCATAGCAGACAAACCGACTGTCATATTTTGGGTCTAAGACTTTCAGGTAGGTGACCTTACTTGTTTAAGGATGGCCTTAATTATTCTTGGAAGTATGGTTCTTGATGAAGCATCAAGGTACGAGAGTGAAATAATAGAGAAGCTCTAGGATCACTCTTTCCCACCAAGTCAAACATGGGGACTAAGTGGTAAGTTTGGTATCACATAGATTAGAATTTTTTAATATATTGCATCAAATATCTATGTTATGCAATGTATATATGGTTTGCTGGAGAGACCGGTAGGAAAAACTATCCGAGAAATGAAAGGATAATCGACCATACCTAGATCATTGGGGTCTAGGCCGAGACTTATGTTAATCAAGTGAGAAGGTGATGAGTGGTGGTATCATGTCCCCAAGCATGAGATATTCCCCCCCAACATAGGATGATAGAGGGTACTTATCGGATATGGAAAGGTGGGAATGATGCCCCTAGCTGGATGAGTTTGTGAATTTCCATTGTGTTCCAAGTGCTCAAATAATGGATTCAAGAAATTAGCCCTACTGGCACCAGATATTGTAGAGGATAGTGAGTAGATGTAGTTGAATATCTCCCCCCCCCCGGGGCCAATTTTGTATGGATGGATGTGGCATGCTATGAATATGTCGAATGTATTTAGAATAGTGGACTCTAAACACACTTTGATGATGTGGTTCGCCATTTTTTGTTTTGTAGGAAGAATGTATTATGGGTACACTATGGGAAAGAAAATGGTGGATTACCAATCTCACTTGGCCCTGCATATATGAATCAAATGGACTGAATTTTTGGGTTCACATACATGGTTTCACTATAAAAAAGAGTGGCTTCAGATATAATGAATTGATGCTCTCCTAGATGACACGGTGGTTAAACAAAAATAATGTCTAAGGGACTAGGGTGTTGATGTAATATGGAGGAATGATTAAGTGGATCATCCCTAGAGTGATCTGAAGTGATATGAGACTATATAGGTTCTTCTAAATGGGGAACACGAATGGTACTAGAGTTTACACTACAAGATGCACTAGGAGGTTTTGGGAGAATTGATTCTCCTGGACTCTTGAAAATGGATGCCCCCTTACCAAAACATCGTGCAGAAATGTAATGGCCACAAGGTGGATGTGGTTCAAATTCATGGGTTCAAAGTAAGGGGTGATGGAACCAATCATCATCATGGGATACATGATTCACATACACAACTTCTTGTATGGGATACTGATGAAAAGTGGACTTAAGGTCCACCGATGTTGAGACCATAGTGTCTTCCAAGGATGGTTTGAAAGATGCACATTCAATACTTTGTAAAGATTTCTAATAGATTAATCCCATGGATGACGATAGGTAGAGAATAAGGTCTGAACTATCCATAATATCGACATCAGGAGGGGGAATCACAATGGTGGTTGGAGAAGCCTCCTATTCTGGTGAATCATTGGGGCTACGACCCATAAGTGGAGTAGATGTGGAAGCACTATGAGTGGCATATAACTCACGAAGCACATGAAGTGTATCACGAAAATATTCGAGATGGGGACAGTGATGGGAGTAATGTCTAAAGTTATCACAAAAAAGCAAAAGGTTTATTCGTGCGTAAGGTTTTATTCTTCTTGGCTCACTCGGGTAAGGTGACATGTGCCTCAGGAATGTTCGAGTCAAGAAAGGTATCAAACACCACATTATTAATATGAGGGAGCTCAGGACAATTATTGGTGGCATACCCAAAAACATCACACAAATCACAAGGAGGAGAAGGCTTTGGTGGTTTAGGAGGAGTGGGAGTTGCTTGGGGTGCCTTATTTTGTTTTCCCTTTTTTTGGGCTTTACCCCCCTCACTAGATGCTTTCAAAATAGGAGTAGTTGCCTGTTGAGGTTGCTGAGGAATTGAAGTAAAGGAAGGGGTGGTTACAATGGGTTGAACCAGATTCAAATTTATTTAAGGTTTGAGTTGGTCAGGAGGAGTGTTTGTAGGAGGATCAATGTACCAAATTTGGATCCCTAAGGTGATGTTAGGAAGACTCAATGTAGCCATTACAGGGGTAGAAAATATTCCTAGTGGTAGGAATAAAAAAGTGTATCTGACTAGAGGAGTAATGACATAGAGGAACTGCTCCTGGATGAGAGAGACATGGGGAATGGTTTCAGGTGGAAAGGATTGGGAGAGATACCAACATGAGGGAACTATATTGGAGGAATTTTAACTGAAGGATGAGTTGATTCTTGAGCAGTAAGTTGTAAAGGAGTTGGTTGCAAAGAATGTGTACCAGACTGCTTGTCTGTGGTTTTTCATGCTTGAAGCATGCAAAAACTAGAAAAACTAAGATGAAAAGGGGTAGGAAGTGGGCCATAATAATCCCTAAGAAGTGTGGAATATTTTTAGACTCCAGGAGAAACATCAGTTAAGGAAGGGATAGTCTTATTATTATCCATCAATGAGCTAGAGGTCTGAGATTGGGGGTCATAGTAAGTCAATTGATTGATAGTGATCATATTTCCATTGTCATGAAATCACTTCTTGTGAAAGGAAGTGGATGTGGAAGATGACATGGAATAGGTGTATCTACGACCCAATAAGATGTTATAATCTAATGGGGCGTCAATGATTTCGATATAAATCTAGACCATTTTTCCAGCAACAGTGAGGGAGTAGTTTAAATATAAACTGAGAGGCTACAAGGCGTGATCACCCCAAGCACAAAGAGTGATAGTGGATGGTGACACATTAGGGGAACCAAGTTTCTTCCAGAAACTATCAAGCATCAAATAAGTGGATGTGCTTTCTTCTATTATACATTGCTGGAAAGTGGTGTTTTTTATGGAGACTAGTATTTGAAAGGAAACAATTGAAGGAAGGGGGGAATGATCTTATTTATCAACATCAAAGACAATCATACGATTGTTAGAGGGATCCACAACACCCAAAGAAAATATTAGAGCATTCTGTTGGGATGAGCACATTTAGAGGACTTCCAACGTTGACATGGAAGTAGGAGACTGCAACAAGTCATATACTATGTTATATGTATGGGAAGCTTTAGAAGACACAACATTTCGATATAATGGACCTTTGGGGATATTGGGGGGATCCTATACCTTAGGTGGAGGGATATGTAAGGTGCCATTTGGTGATGATAAAGGCTCAGTGGAAACTTTGGGTTGGGAATCAGTCACTGATTTCGTAGGAGGTCTGTCATATTGGCGCAACTGAGTCTAGAGGTTGACTTTTTTAGTGTTGACTTCTTCAAAATTCATCATGAGAATATAGTAATTTTTCTAGCGAGATTATGAAGGTTGAGGGCTTGAAATACCCTGTGTGGGTTGGGAAACCACATATCCTTGATTAGGAAAAGGATTATTAATCATTATTGGTTGGGATGAAGTAGGAGGGGGAGGAGTTAGAGCAATGGGTTGAGGTCCTCTAGAAGCAGTCACTTGAGCTTCCCATACTTGATGCATATGAGTTAAAAGGGGACATTCATGGCTATAATGGCCAAAAAATCTGCAATAGGCACAAGGTTTATTATTTCTAAGAGCCTTTTTATGCTTAGGTTGTCTTCCCTATTTCTGGGTTGCGGGATTAGTCAGGTTAGCCTTAGGGGAATTAGGTTGTCGACCTTGGTTGCACTGGTTTCCTTGAGGCTTTTATTTCTAGTTACCTTTCCCCTTATTCCTTCTCTTAGGGTTAGGGGGATTTGTAGTACTTTTCTGAGCATACACTTGATTCCGTGGAG
Source organism: Pinus albicaulis (assembly GCA_034641835.2). Taxonomy (NCBI): domain Eukaryota; kingdom Viridiplantae; phylum Streptophyta; class Pinopsida; order Pinales; family Pinaceae; genus Pinus; species Pinus albicaulis. The sequence goes on from CM076572.1 coordinate 638,643,759, forward strand.
GTGGTTTTTGTTGTGGTAAAGGAGGTTCAGGAAATGGAGGTTTAGGTGCTGGTATCAGTGAGGCTAGAGTGTTAGGCGGTGCATATGGATAGAAAGGATTCAAAACAACATTTGGATAACCAGGTGGAGAAAAGACTAGCCTTGACATTGACTGATGTGGATGCGGATTTGCATATGATGTTCTTGTACCTTGGTAAGAGTTGACACGCGAAGGATCGGGAGGGGGATAGATGTAAGAGATAATAATTCCCCCCCTTGGGTTAACCATAACTCAAGTAGGTTGAGGATATGGAAATGGTTAGGGTGGGAAAGAGATCCAACGATACCGTCAGTGGCATGAGATTCCACTGACGCATTACCAGCACCAGGCCGGGGCAGATTGGGGATGATAATATAATCATAGCTTGATTGGGGCTCATATTTTAAAGCTATTTGGAGGGCTTCTTCCTTAGTCTCAGGGAAGTGATAGGACACATATTTACTTATGGGATCCAAAATAATTCTTAGGAACTAATACATTTATACACGGTCTTCAAAATCAGGGGCTCTATACATGCTCCTCCTTTTGACAACATTCTTGAACATGGTCAGAAAAGTGGGTGGTAGAAGTTTGATGAAAAGAGGTCAAGAGTTCAGTACCTATTTTGTATCAGAGAGGTATCTGGAAATAGGAAATAAAATATTTGGTGAGAGTCACAAAGATGGAATGGGAGGCATGCAGTCAGTCCACATACCATTCAGAAAAACTCCAGCTAGGGTGCATTGGAAAAGACAAATATGAATGGAGTCTTCGGTAATGGGATTTGATTAACATCACATGTGAAAAGAGAGTACATGATTCGTGGGGTCTTATACACAATTACCTTTGAACTTGGGAATGTGAGAAGGAATATTAGTAGGCATAGGAGGAAAATTTGGGTTATGAAGAAGAGGATCGTTGGTGAGCTGGCTTAAATTAGGGAGGCTCAAACCAACCATATAAGGAATCAAGAGAGGATTAGTGGCCATATCGGTATAGGTTCCACCGGTGGGGTTACCATGGTTAGGACCTTGGTTTCCACCCCCACATTGGTTCCAGACATGGTGGTAGTATGGGGATGGGAAGATGCGAAATCAGAGGAAGAACTGGAAGGATCAGAAGAGATAGAGTCAGTATGGGGACCTAATGGAGGACTAGGAGGAAGGGTTCGAACTCAACGAGAGGGAGTAATATGTCCTAAAGGAAACTGGGGGTGTAGACCACGAAGTATCCACGAAAAATTCTTGGGGGCGTAATGGTGTTAAGAAAAAGATGACTTAATAGACTAAAGGGTGATGATTGGAGAAAATAGTAACAAATAGCAAGAAAAAATCTAGTGCAATGGTGCCAAGTGTAAACTAAATATAATGATATGCTACTCTAATTCAAGAAAACATGTCCTATCAAAGAAAAAATGACCTATAGCATAAAGGTGATATAAATCCTCAAACAATTCCTAGATCTATTATTTCATATGGTATTTCAAGAGACTTCTTACTTGATGCAATGTGATCCCTGAAAGTAGAGCTATCTATAGAAAGGTGGGGTAGAGGACCAACTTCTTTCCCATAACAAGTCCTATAGGGTTTTATCCCAAGATTGTGCACTAAGGTTACCTTCTTCCCACTGGGGTGGTCGAGTCTTAATCTTCTTGATGATCAACCACAACATGAAATTCCCTACCATGGGCTGGGTAGCCCCGAGGAGAAATGCTCGAACCGTGATCTAGCCTAACCCCCTCTGAATTGGGTTTCTAACGCACTTTGGATTTGGACCGTGGGACGGTGAAGGAATTTAAGCTCCCCGATATCTCAACTTTATATGTCTCAATGTAAGTGATCAATGGGTGTTATTGGAAGTCTATCCCATTGATCCTACACTTAACTACGAAAATTGTTTTGACCATGGTGCCCAATTGGGCTTAATCTATGTAAGTTGAATTATTAAGGTGTAGTGTTTCAAGTCTTGATTTGGCAGTGTTAACCAAGCTTACGTTAGCTTAGCGTGTTCATGTGTGACAAATGTGTCAACTAGATGTGTTTATTGAGCACGTATTGATGATGTCGATGATGTTGAAATAAAAATGCATAAACTATAAATAAAACTGAAAATGAATTGTAAATAAACAATAAATTGAAGTACACAACCACCCACCTAAGAAGGAAATCAAACAAAAAAATAACAGAGGGAAAAAAATAAACTCAAGGACACACACAATGGCCAAAATATCTAATGTCTAAGGGACTGGTATCTAGAGGCAATAATTTGCTGAAAATGGGGTAGAAAACCAACAAACAATAGAGGTGAAAATGTTGTAAAATGACAAGAAATAAGTTGCAAAAATAAGGATGTACAAGGGGATCCTATAGAGGCAATCCCGCACTAGATTTTAAAGGGAACAAAGTGATGTTAAAATATGTCTAAAGGGACAATAAGAACCTTCCAAAAGGGCTGAAACATAGTGGCTGAAACTACTACACAATAGACTCCTCAACTCAACAATTCTCTTCCTAAATGGTGGAGGTGCACTCTAAACCCTAGGGGGATTTTACCTTCCTCAATGAGAAACTACTAAGAAGATCTAGGTCTAGAGGTGTCTCGAGGAATGATAGGAACCCTTCATGGTACACAAGCAACAGTCTCATAAAAACTAGAAAAATATGAAAAAATTACAGAGAGCAGAAACTGACTTTAAAAGTGCGTTGGGCACATATTCTAGGAATAAAAGTGTGTTGGGCACAATTAATGGGCCAAAAAGGGTTCTTTGTTCCCACTTCTCTCGCTCAACAGATCAAACCTAGATTGTGTCGTCTCCTGCTCGGATGGTACCTGTGACCAATGGAAAGATGTGAAAGCCCAATAGAAGTGGAAAATTTCCCAAAAAATAGTCTAGATCGAAAAATAGGAATTGAGAGGGATAAAAATAGTTGGAAAAACACTAAATATAGTTGAAACAACAGTCACCAAGGTTCCTAATTACTACACCAATGGAGTTACCATTTGTTAGTGTGAAAATTATTAGCAAGTGTACCAAAAATTGTTCACTTAATTCATTGGTGAAAGGTGACCCTACCAATAAGATATGGTTGTTTATGCTTCAAACCTACAATAAAAGAAAAAGAAGAAAAACCCTACAACAAAAGATCATATGCAACCCAAAACATATAACAATAAAAATGAAAGTGTAGCAACCCAATGGATCATATAAATAAGAAAATTTTATTAATGTAAATGAGATACCTAGTGAGGATAATTTATAAACTTGGGTCTATAGACTCCCCTCTATGGGATGGGTCCTTTTGATGTCCTTGTGCTTCATTGATCCGTTTCTCTCTCTCAACTTGCAGTGGAAAAAAATAAACAAAACATTTTGAACTCAAGTGGGAGTTCAAATGTGATGAGACGATATTGGTGATGATGAGAATGATCAAGGTAAAGAATGAATGGAAAAACCCTGTATTTATAACAAAGTATTAAGCTAAATTAAGAATTAGAAAATAATAAAATATTAATGACCAGATCAAAATCTAGTCGTTGAGAATACTTTACTATATTTTTGAGAGGGAAAAGATATTCAAAATGGTAAAATATCTTTATTTAGAAAGTGGTTGAAGTAATTAACAAATAAAAATGATTTATTAATTACTTTGTGAGAAATAAGAAAGAAATAATTATTAAATAATGCTTTAATAATTATCTCATAAGAAAAATATAGAATAAATAAAGAATAATAAATAAATAGTGTTTTATTTAGTTATACCAAGGCGATTAAGTCTAAAGTAATTAAGAAATAATGATTTAATAATTATTTCTAGAAAAAATAAATTAATAATTATTTATTCAATTATTCTCACAGGGTTTTTGAATTTAAGCAGAAATAATTTAATAAAAATGGTTTACTAAATTATTTTTTATGGTGAAAGTGGATTTACCATGGTAAAATTAATCCTACATGGTGTATTTCGATCCACCTAGTATGAAATGGCTAGGTGATCATCTTTTGGGTGATAAAAATATGTACCATAAATCATGCATTCTACTTATCATTTAACTTCAAACATATATCACTTGAAAATTTGGTATGGGGAAACTGTAAATATTACAATGAGTATCAAAAGTGGGGTTCTAAAACTCTATATATGTGAGTCATACAAAGTACCAACTAAATGCAAATTTATTTTCATTGCTTCATATTCATAAACTGAAATGTAAAGCCTTTAAACATCTATTACACAATGATTTGTCGCCATTCTCACTTCCCATCCCTGATCTTGAAGTGCCTCGTGAAAGACCCTGTGCAATTTTTCCACCATGGAAAAATATGTAAAGACATCCCCTGAAGACTCAAAGAAAATCGCGTTGATCCCTTTTTGGCAGTGTTTCCTCAAATGGAGGAGAAGCTTCGACCTCTAGAATTTCTAAGGCATCGAGTTGGTTGTTAAACAGTGGTGTTGATCTCATTCATGGGGGTTTATCCCTTAGAAATTGGACCTTCCTCCTCCTTTCATGGGCTCCCAACCTCTTCTCCCTTCCTATAAATTTGTCCCCATCCTTCCACTACTAGTTGGTCATTGTTGGGCTAGTTTGAACTCTCGTTCCCTTTACATTCTTGCACTATGATAATTCCTATGATAATTCCTAAGTTGTTCGGGAGAAGGAATTCTTTAGAGCTTCGGTGAAGGACTCAAATTTTCACCCAAGGGAGGCCTCCAACATCAAGGCCTGGGTTGTAAGCTCTCTCTTTTACATTCATTAATAAAACATCTGATGTTTTCTTTCTATATTTGTCTAATCATTTGTGAAAATATTTTGGTACTCCTTGATCTGCTAGATAGCTAATGTTTAATGATTATTATGTATTGGATTACGTTTTTTGTTGCCTCTTGATCATATGCAAGTATTCGTGTGTTGCAAGTAGCAATGAGCAAGCCTAAAAGGATCGTGGATCAAGGTCATCATCAACGAGTTCAAACATAGCATCAGGAAAAGGTACATCTATCTCCTTTCTTTTTTCATTTTGAATATTAGCTAAGAAATATTTCCATTAGAAAGTATCTCAAGTTGCTAGACCCACTCTAAAGCTAGATAGATCGCCTCTATCAGCAGAGGGGATCTATCTTCACAAAAAAATTAGCGACTCCGTTGGGGAGCTTTAGCCTCTTGGCCTTCCTTTCCTGAGTTGATCTTTGATTAGTTTTGTCGATCACTGAAATCTAAGTTTGCTCAGGTCTTTGTTAGTTTTCATAGGTTTTGATAGTCATTTCACTGTGTCAGGTCTGGTTTTGGTGTGAAACTCTTTTTCATTTTTCGTTGTTTCTAGCGCCTATCACATTTTCTATTTTCACAGTAGCACTGCCAACATTTTTTTATATAGCACAATTGTGTTGATTTGTCTTTCAACACCCTTCTGCTCATCAAAGAAGCATTGATCTCAAACCAAGGAAAAGTTGGGGTTTCCCCTTGTTTTTCCAGTGTGCACTAGACCTCGAATAATCTCTGTCGAGTCTCAATGACCTCCTTCCTGTGTGTTTGACTTGTTTGTCTTGTTTGAACAAGTGTTTTTATTTATTTGACTTGCTTGTGAAATTAGAGGATTTTCATCTGTTTCAAACACCTTTTGCCGCATTGCTTCTGACTTGGTTTGAAGTTTTTTTCACAGGCACTGGTCATCATTGCATTTTGATATCACCTTCAATTTAGCATCAACGTAAGATCACAAAGTTTTTTATTTAAAAATTTAGAAGAGTGTGCCTTTTTCCAAATTCAAAAGAAAACTGAAAGTGATTTTCATTTTAGTTCTTTGATTTGGCTTGTATTTATCGTTTTGAAAAGAGGGTGAAAGTATTTCATTCATGTATTTTTGAAGTGATTTTTATTTCCGTTCGATTGAAAGAAAAATGAAAAGTTTTATTTTTGCATTTCTTCATTTGTTTCATTCATTTTAATTTTGATTTAATTTCAAAGTAAAAAAAAAGTTTCATTTTTTGCATCTTAGTGGAAAAGAGAAATGTTTTCATTTTTTCAATAAGTTGCATTTTGGGGGAAAGTGAATTCGATTTGAAAGGATTGCATTTCATAGTTTTGAACTATTTTGGGGGGGCATTATTGTTTTTTGCACCGATTGCACTTTTGTTTGCATCTCTTCCCTCAATAGTTTAGACTTTATTGAAATGGAAATATTTTCTTTTAGCATTTAGCCTGCATTGTAGGATTCAGGTGACATCGATTTTGAGCCAAAAAATGAAACTTAACTCAAGATCAACGTTGAAATTTACCCAATTTACCTTAAGGATCATTTGGAACTAACGATAAAATTTAGAGGTCTAGGGTAGAGACATGTTCCGGCGTCGTTAAATGTAGGAGTTGTCATTAACGGTCTGCATTACAACCTATGGGTGATATCCCGTCCCATGTATGGAAGTATATTGATGTATGATAAGTATATTTGAGGAACTCTCATTGAACAGTTGCGCATTAGACAACACTACTATGGATTGGACTCCCACGTACCATCGTGTATATTTTGGGAGACACCATCAGGTTGCAAGCCTACCATATGTAACCGAGTCAGCCGCCTTGTAAACGTGATACACCGAACACAACATTCAGGGTGAACAGTTGTAGTACATTAATTTCTTGGTAATGTTTTCTATCATTTATCACCAAGGTTTATATTACAGTTCACAAATAATTGGTAAAAATATATGCCTAGTACACCCTTTTTGATTTATTTTTTGTTTAATTCTAAAAATAACTGCACATGAAAACATCTTACCAGTGCAGTTCTCTAGCCTCATCATTGCTTGGTAAATTGTGGATTTTAATATTTTCACCTTTTCCTTCCTTGATCTTGTCTTTAAAGGTCATCATGGTTGAATCGTCGGATTCAACTCGTCCCTCCTTCGAAGGGTCTCAAGAGCCTCCTCCCGAGGTCCCCCAGTTTCCAGTTGGACCCCTTAAAGCTCAAGGTGCCGAACTCGGGAGTGTCATAAGTGTACAAACCATTTCATCTTGACCACCGCCTTACAATTATCTTTAGACAACATCGAAATACTCTGAGCCGGAAAGCCCTAATATGTTTGCACAGTTTACGGTCTTTCTTGAGAATCTTCTCTTTGATCTGGTTGTGGTCTCGCCTCAATAGGCTTATATTCCTTTTGATCAACCCGGTGTTACACTTTCTACTTCTCTAGTAGAATCTTGCTCTACTACCCATCAGTTATTTCCCAACGAAATGGAAACCAATGTTGATGATGTCCCATTCGTGAGTGCTCCTAAGAGTACTATACATGAAACCACTGGCATCTACATTCCGGAAGCCACTTCGTCTTTGTTTCCTTCTGAAGGTGAATGTTTCGGCCCCACACCTCAAGATTCAGGTAGTGCAACCGAAATACCCTTTAGTCAAGTTGCATCTCCACTTCCACAAGGTTATACTTATTTGGGAAGCCTTGTTTCAAAAGCTTCCAGAGCCACATCTTTATTTTCGGATCCTTTTTGGTCAAATGGCATCCCCCCATATTTCAGCCTATTCATCTCGAATGTGGCTGCTACATCTCAACCTGTTGTTCGACCTACAGTCACTATTGGTCAGATGATTTTTTCGATAGGATCCTCTACCCCCTTCTCGCTATCTACGATTACTGCAGTTCCACCATTAAGTGGACAATCTATAGTTTCGTCCTTGCCTCGGGGGTAGTCTAATCCTCTTTACATGCCTCCCCTCTCAGGTGGGGGGCCATTGAACTCTAGACACGTTCTAGGGGTGGGACAACCTAATGCTAGTCTAAGTGGAACATTACTTTCACAGCCGATGAACACTATTGTAGGAACTTCTCCTTCGAGTGGTCAACCTACTTTAGCCACATTTGTCTATCAAAAACCCCACGTTTAGTATTCTCATGTTCAACAACCTCTCCAACAACTGAACGTACCATATTCGTATGTTCAACAACCTTACATCCTTTGTCAATATGTTCAACAATCGAATGTATAGTATCAGTATATTCCTCGACCAAATGTCTCTCAGTAGTATGTCCAATAGCCCCAGCTTCCCACAGGTGTTGTTGTGACCAACCCTCAGTTTGTTCCTTACGCCCAAACTGGTATGAATCTCCCTCTGGGTCAATCTGGTCCTCACCCCAATCAACTTGGCACTCAGTACCAGTCACTTCCTCAAGGTCAGTACCAACAACCCTAGCTTGGGCCTCAGTCTAGTGCTCAATATCAGCAGATTCCTTAGTAATTGCAGGCCCAACAAGGACCTCATGCTAGACCATACGTTCAACAAGGACCATAGGTTAGACCTCATGTTCAGTAAGGACCTCACCTTGGGACCTATATCCAGCAAGGTCCGCAACATAAAATCCAGCAGGGGCCTTATCCACAGCCTCGGCAAGGTCCCTACGTTCAACAGTAGCTGCGATAAGGTCATTACCAAAAATGGGGGTAGTATGTGTATCAAGGACAAAATCCACCATATTTGGGGCAGAATCCATATCAACTAGGTTGGAACCCCCGATATTTTTCTCCTCATCATCCTCCCCTTCCATTTTTGGCTACATTGAAACTGTTGGATGTGTCAAATCTTACGAATGACCCCATCCAACATCAGTTGCACTGGCCTCCAGTTCCAACCAAAATACCAGGATATTGTCCTAAATTTGAAGGAAAGTCTAGGGAAGACCCCCAAACCCATGTCATGACGTACCACTTATGGTGCTCTTCTAACTCTTGGGTTGAAGATTTAGTTTGTCTTCATCTTTTCCAGCGCACTCTGACTGGTACTGTGGCCAAATGGTATATTGAGCTCCCTCAAGGTGTTTTATTTTATTTTAAATCCTTGGCTATGGCTTTCCTTACTCACTTCTAGATACCTGTCCAGTATGAAATCGACACCCACCTCCTCATCTCATTATAGCATTCAACTACTACTCACATTTCAGATCACATTCACAAATGGAGGCATCAACGTCACCTCATAAAATTCAAGATCCTCGATCAATTGTTGACTGAATGGTTTACAAAATCATTAGTTCCAAATGTTTCTAAGGATCTTTCCATGGGTGGGTGTGTCACGGAAGAGGAAGTCATTGCCATATTTCAATACTTGGATTTGGTTTACTCCTAATCTGGAACTATATATGAGCTCCTGCCTGATGCAACACGGCCTTCAACTGATCTGATATCATCTCAGTCTCCTTTTATGCCTCCGGTTGATGGTGTTAACAAGGCAGTGGCCCATGCTAATAATAGTGCACCCAAAGCTTCCTCGAAGTCTAAATACACTACAACCGCTACACCCTCCACTCCCCCTAGTAACTATAAGAATCCTGGTAAAACTCCAAGGTAAATCTGCTGACAATTATTCAACGCGTAAGCCCAAATATCCTTGTCTAATATGTGATGATGATCATTACACCAAGGATTGTCCTTGGTGCCAAAGTTTCCCTTCTTTTGAAGGGCGCACCCGGGACTCTGGCTATCTTGAAAGATCCATTCCCTTCTCAGCAAATGAAAATGGTAGATCAACCCCAATCGTCTGCAAACTCTCAAGTTTTCATCGCTGGCACAAAACCTATCTCTATTACCACAAGATCAAAATACCATCCCAATCCATCCAAAGCTCCTATGGAACCGGAAGTCACAAATCACCCTTCCTCTTCCACACATAATTTTTTTGGTTCTCTCCAGATTTAGAGACCTAGTAGTGAGTCCATCATCCGACCAACCCCAAAAGGTGTTCTTCGGAAATCATCTTACAATCCGAATGTGAGAGATGCGCAACACTACAATATTATAGAGGATCTAGCTCAAACACCTTCAGCGATATCGGCTTTTAAATTCCTTCAATCATGTCCATCACAACGAAAGGTGCTAATGTCTACTATTGGAGGGATTGATCTGGTAGATTCCAATCTCATTAATTTTGATCTTGAGAATTGTGTTCCTCACCTCCCATTTCAGGTAGTTTTTCTGATTCAAGTTACTGTGATAGGGAAAACCATTCATAGGATTGTTGTTGATGAAGGCACTTCGACATGCATGAATTCTATCACTTGTTGGAAATCTATCGGTTCTTCTCCATTGAGCCAGTCCCCAAAAACTTTGGAAGCTTTCGATGGTAGAGGTTCTCAGCCGTATGGTATTCTCAAATATTTTCCCATCTTATTCGAGGTAAAGATGGTAAATTTATAAGTTCAGGTGGTAGATGCCAACTTGAATTATAACCTCCTTCTTGGACACAGTTCGACTCATGCCATGTTTCCTCATCAAGGAAAAATCGTGATTGTTGATTAGTTAGATTTCTTTTCTTATGATTCTTCAACAAGAAACATTCCATATGTTGGGACTACCACTACCCCCACATCGGGTCGGGTCTATTCAAAGACTTGTATCTTATGGTAATTTTTCCATTCCCACTTCCAAATGTCGCCACTATCAATATGGTATCATATGGTCATAATCCATGGATTGTTCCCAGTCCCGACCAGCTTGAAAGATTTGATGACGTTATGCCTTTGGGCCCTGCTAAAAAAATGTATCAGAGTATTTTTATGGCTTCTGAGGCTGCATCTGAGACCAAAGACCGATCGGTTTCTTCTCTAGACACTTATGCACAGTCTCTCGGGTTTGGTTCTTGGGACTTTAGTGATCCCTTGAATGATCCCCATCGAAAAAAGTATCATGGAGGTAGTTTCTCTTGAAGAAACCCCATGGAATGATGGAAATCATCGTTCCTCATTCCTCCCAAACCTAGGTGACATCTCCTCCTATCTAGAATCCCATGCTTCATCTGTACTGACTGACCCATTTCAGAATCCCATCTTGATTCATGAAGTGTTTTTTGAAGGGAACATGGGGAATATTACTCCAACCTTTCTAATCGACATCTCTGGGATTTTCAAGAATTTATTTTTCAGGGTTTCTTCTTCTCCCAATGAGCTCAAGATTTATTTCCTCACAAAGCGCGACCCACCCACTCCCTTCGACCCTGTTCTTATCGTTTGGTCACTTTCCCACGGGGGCATTATTTCCATGCTTCATAACCCTTACTCGTCCAAGGGGCATGGGAACTTCACTGCTGCTATGAATTTTCTCACAAGATTGGCCGAGGTAATGCCTACACACAATATCAATGGTAGAATTGTGGGTTTATTTCTGTTAATCATGAAAGAAATTAGTCATCTGAGTTCATTGTTGAACTCTATCTGAAGAAGCTTATGTTTGACCATGAGTGTGATGCGTTTTACATTAGTGTTTTATTCATTTGTGTGCTTTGATTGTATTTTTTATGTGATTTTTTATTTTGCATACATGTTTCCTTTGCTCACCTTGTGTTACACTTGGTTTTCATATGTCATCAAATCATTACGTTGGTTTTGCTGATGGAACTTGTCATAGCACATGGAACTTGTCTTCCACGGCATGAGAACTCTTTGCCTCTGATGGCGAGTTGATTAATTTACAAGGTATTTGTTTGGGTCGAACAAATAACAATATTGTCGAATACAGTGCGGTTATCAAGTTATTATTGGATGAATTTGATCTCGAGATTATAGATTTTGTTGTTAAATTAGACTCACAACTCGTTGTGTTACAGTTAAATGGCCATTATTCCGTGCAAAATCCTCAAATTTTGCGTACGTATTTGCGTGGTCTATTATTGGAAAGGTATTTTAATTTTATTACATATCAACATATTCCAATACGTTTAAACACATTAACGAATATATTAGCAAATCATGTATTAGATAGACATCGATGCAACATGTAAAAACCAATACATCATTATGATACACAAGTAGCTGTAGAAACATGCATGTGTGTGTGTGTGTGTTTGTATATATATAGATATATATAGTCTGTCAAATGTGTTATGATAAAAATCTCAAAAAATATGTGTTTTGTGACAAAAATGGCTCTCTGAGCCTACATCAGTACAAAAATGTAAAAAAAGGGCTACTATCCACCCACATGGTGCTTATGATAGCAGGTGACTACTCAGATCACTCACCAGAGTAAGCGACACAGTCTACATGAAACCTTGACCGTATGCCTCTGAAAGCGAAGAGGAATATCATCAAAGGTAGCATACTCTGGGATGCCTCTCATGAGGCCTACCAAGTTTCGCTCTATCTTGGGTAATGGTTCTGCTCCCTCCTCGTAGGGAACATCCTCCAATGGGAAAGCTACACTCCTCGCGATCAGTGACATGCCTGGCGGTCTCTGAGGACCCATATCTATAAAAACATCATAATTTTAGATCTTAGAATACATGACAAAAAACATTCAAAAAGTAAACAATGTTAAAAACAATTTTTACTAGCATGAGTCGACTATGTGCCTAGCGGAATGGGAAGATCTGGATCTCCCCTAAAGTTTATGCTTACATATGCATAGTCCTCAACCACGATGAGTTGACGACGCAACTAGCTGAAAAACGCTATCGGGAAATTCATTTGTTGGCCCTCGCCCTGACGGGGTATGATCTTACACCACCTCATCAGCCTCAGGTCCCTCGGTTCTGGATCATGGATTCCAACCGCTGATACTAAAACAAAGGTACCCTCTCCAGGAAAAAGGTAACCAAGATGGACCTGTACCCAAACTGTTTCAGTCGACTGATTTTGCACTTGGTCAATTGGCTCTTCATGTTAGCCAATAACCCCTCGCACTAGTTGAACATAATAGGGGCCAGACAGTCCACCGCATACTGGAATTTGGATTTCGTTGCCTCATGCAATGCCTGGGCTCCAGCCACTGGAGTCATGCAATGTAAAATTGTACACAAGGGAAGAAATCTTATAGATGATATCTATCTTCCTGCTCTCAGTCTTCTTAGCCCTAGGACAATCTCTCTGAATAAGCATACTGGTACTCTCACCTCCTACGTGAGCCCCAGAGAGTTGGATCCTCTCCCCTCTCCTGGATAAGTTTGTAATGAAATAGATGTCCATGTCATATAATTCTAGTTCTTGGTATCCAATTATGAATATTTGGAAATCTACGTCCCATAATACAATCAAATACTGAAGCAGCTGCAGTTGAGATCTTAGCCCTGATGTTTGGAAGAACTTCAGCAATCCGCAATTACACAATGCGTTTATGAAATTTTTGTATTGAATTTCTTGGAAGTCTTCCACCTCATGGCCTCTTTCTTTCCATTCAATGACCATTTCTGCTGAAATCACCTGCAAAACATGTTTAAATGACATTTAAGGAGCTTTCATCGGAGTATTTTTTTAAATAATCCATTGGAAATGGCCGGATTTCTCATTTCAAACTCTTCCCCGTAGCCAGCGTGATTGTCTAAATTAATTTGGCACTGGTGGTGCGCTGCCCTAATAGGCTAAATGCAACCAACGCGGGTTTGATAGCTTAAACCCGCGCTGACACTAGTGATTTTGAAATTTGAAATCCTCCCCCCATCTCAAAATTTCTAAGTTAAATACTTAGAGAATGGAATTAAAATGAAGAGGAGAGTTTGAGCTCTTACCTATAGCTGACTGATCGTTGAATGGTGTCCTGGATCGGCTGCACTGCTGATCTGAAGTTTGGAGAAAAAAAAGGGTAAAATTCACTTCTCCAATTTAATTAAAATAGAAAGGTGAAAATGAATTTATTTTTTGTCTACTTATATATTTTTGAAAATATTTTTGCCATTGTTTTATTATTTTTCCTTGATATCAGTGATGTTTTTTTTTTTTTTGGAGGTAACAGGACCTTTACACTGTTGGTGATTATTTCTGATGAAAACGAGTTTTATTTTATCTCTTTTTATACTCGGTAAAAATAAACGAAAAAGGAACCCCTCTGGAGTCAAATTTCAGCTCTTTTCTGACTCTCGAAAATGAAATGATTGTCGAGTACTTGTCATTTCAAACTCATTAAAGTAAATGAATTGGTGTAGTCGCAATATACATTTACCCCTTTTTTAGGCTAAGATTCACTACTTAAGAAAAAGGAATACCTCGATCTAACATGGTCAAGAGGTTCTCTCAGTTATTGTTTTCTACCTTTTTGGATGCAAGAGACGATTTATGAAAAGGGACATGATGGATTTTTTTTATTTTAGTTTCAATTCAAACTCCTTAAACATGAAAAGTGACTGAGTTACTCTTTTGTTTGACTTGTTAAAGATTAAACGGCGAAACACTTGTCACCATGATGAGACTGAGTTCTTCCTTCCTAGGGCTCGTTAAAATTACTAGGATGGATTCATTCAAAGAATGAACTTACATGCTCAGCATATGTTATCCTCTTCATATTTACGATAAAAAATAAAGAGGTACTCGTTAGCAATAACGAGGGAAAAATTGAAAGTGAACATCCTATGCATATTTTTGGCAGCTTGTCGTTCTTGGACATGACTGCTATAGGGTAAAATGCTTGGGTTGTTGGTTATCGTATATCCCTCTCAGGGCTTTCCGGTGCCCGAGGAAAACAGTAAGATTAGCTGTACAGTTCACAAAGATGGCATATACATTTTCATATTAACTTAAAACAACTTGATGTAATGCGATAGAGAATTACCTCTTTGACGATCTTGGAGTCCCTTGGAGAGCACTAGGCAGCGAAGCAAGAGTCCTTCTTCACCGGCTCCAAATCTTAGTCCTGCAATCAATCAAAGCACCCGTGTAATTTCTAACACAACATATATCCTATCAATTAAGACAATATATAATGAACCTCTAAATTATGCCCATCTGAGCCATTCATATCATACTAAGTAAATATTCAAACAATAATGAAAATATTAAGCATCGAATGGACAAAACAGATATAGTTCTATTGATTTTGAAAGAAGGAGGATTACAACCGTCGGTTGTACCAAGCCCTCCTCAGCCTTCCAATCTCTCTATCCCTCAAGTAGTGAAGTCTTAGTCAACAAGCTCTCTAAGAACCTCTTTGACTCTTGGCCTTCACACTATAACACTATTCTCTACTTCACAAGTATTCAGAACATTAGCAATCCTTCGACCTTCAACTAAGAGCCTTCAACTCCTTTTTATAGGAGAGGGAGAAAGCCATTGTTGCCTTTCTCTTTCCACTAGTTTGGAATAGAAAAAACAAAGATGTTTCTTTAATCTCTATGCTTTTGCCTCCTTGGGATTTCAGTCTTTTATGGCAGTGACCAATAATGAATTGGTGCTTTGCATTTTCCTTTGTGAACTGACTCTCTTGTGAGGGAAAGCTGGAGATTCAAATCATTCTCCGCGCGTTTTTCCCATTTCAAACTCAAAAAACGGGTAACGCTGCCCTCTAGTGTAAACAGAGCATTGCCCTAGCCACTAACACGGCACATTTACTGGTCTCATGCGTTATAACGCTCTTGTTTTGTTATAGAAAGGCGTTACCTTGGCAGAAATAGGTTTAATTTAGGTCTTTGTATTCCTTCCATATTTGTCTTCTCCTCTTAGCCGATGAGGAGGAATTTTGACCTGTAACAGATGCCCCCTAAAGTGTGAGGTCAGAGACGAAGACGATGGCTGAAATAATTTATAATTTGTGTAGAGATAAAGAGATTGAAAGACTGAGGAAAACCTGAAACAACAACATATGTCAGAAAATATAGTATCTGCCTTGAGTCGAGCATTCCCATTGCTCAGTAGCTTAAACATCATGATTTCTCTAGAATAGAGATATGAAGAATCTGTCCACCGATAAGCACAATGTGGAAGTGTTTATCATAACAGGATCAGGCTGAAGAAGCTGTCTCCATAAACAATATCGCAACTTGGGGAAGGAAACACAACTTTAATGATGTAGCCTTTGCCCCAAGGTCTTGACCGCTGATTCACTTAAACTGCATATTCCTCAACATGTGAATGAAGGAGTTTTCGTCGAACATGTGAGAAATCGTCTGATTACCAGTCGATAATGAAAACTGTTAACAGATGCGAAGGCGGCCACCGATAATGATGATGGTCCCTAAGATGCACAGTACAATCTAGCGAGTGTGAAAAGTGATTTGAAGTCGAACACTCGTAGAATCATTCGACCAGGAGCCAATGATGAAGACCCCTGATCAAACACAAGACTACCTGCCACTGATGTCTGCAAGTATCCGGGTACTGATGGGTTTCTGGATCAGATTCCTAGATAAGATGTTGAAGTTGATAGGAAGAGATCTATTGAAAGGTAGGCACTGAGGCGTCCTACATCAGTCAACACGAAATGGAAACCAACTGATGTTGTTTATGATTCAAGATAATGAATAGGAAATGGGGATGTCGGACGACAAATAATTTCTGGCATAATGAGCGGTTTGGTTGATAATAGGAGCAGTAGATAGCAAGATCTGCTTGAACAATAGAAGGCACTCTAGCAGGGTACTAGGCAGCTGAAGCTTGATGAACACCAAAGAGTGTGTTAGGATTTTACTGGTGCAGGGACATTGGGAAATGAAGGCTAATACTCATAGATGGTAGGGTTCGGCTGGCTGCAAAAGAGTTTTATGGGAAGTGCCATGTTCAAGAATTTTGCTGCCAAATCGACCTTTTCTGAAATGTAACAGAGGTAGTATCCATTTTGTCCAAATTTTTCCCCATCTGATTAAGTTTAACGAGTCCAGACAAGTAAAATCGGTGAATTTTTCATATTTAGAGAGTCTGAAAAATGTCAGAAAAGACAACTCTGTGCCCCTTCTGATTAGGTTTAACGAGTCTAGACGAGCAAAATCGGTGAATTTTTCATGTTTAGAGAGTCTGAAAAATATCATAAAAGACAACTCCGTTGGGGTACCTTTGTCATGTCTTGATAACCGGGCACGGCAAAGGGAGAATAGTAAGCCCGAAACAGTTCATTTTCCGTGAGTTAGTCCATCGAAGCCGGAAAAGTGAGAAATATATGTTCGATGGACATCTACCTCATTTTGTTATGAGTACAAGGAGACGGAGTAAACTCAATACTCTTTGTGAAATTTTAACGAGTCCGACAAAGAAAAACTTAGTGCGCTCCGTGAAATTTTAACGAGTCACGCAGAGAAAACTCGGTTACTTTTTCAGTTTAAAGAGCTTGAAAAAGAGAAAAGAATGGATCCTTACTGTCTGTTGTGGTAGTTTAACGAGCCCGACAAAGTCAAATCGGGGTTTTTTCAGTTTTATGAACGAGAAAAAGATTCCTAGAAGGAAAGCTCAGTGCTTCTTCATAGTTTTAACGAGTCTGAAGAATAAAACTCTAGGTTTTTCGGATTAACGAGCAAGAAAAAGACCATACAAAAAGAACGCTAGATATAAACTTCATATAAGTTTAACGAGTCCGAAGAAGGGAACTCGAGGTTTTTTGGATTAACGAGCAAGAAAAATACAGTAAAAATAACGCTCGAGGCTTCTTCGTGTAAGTTTAACGAGTCCGAAGAAGAAGACTCGAGGTTTTTCGGATTAACAAGCAAGAAAAATACCATAAAAAGAATGCTCGGAATTTCTTGATCTCTTTCTCGTCAATAGAAGGATCTATGTCGGGAATTTTCTTGTGAGACCAAGCAAACACATCGCGGAATTCTTTGAAAATGGATGTGAAGCGCGCAATTTCCTCAAGATTGCAATCTTCTCCAATCTGAATATTTTCCACGATACTCGTTTTGACCGAGATATCAATGAGCATTGTCTTAGAAAGATTACCCATGTTCCCTTCTGAATCGATAGTTTGAATAGTTGTGTAATCAGAGGGAACCATCTCAGGAGGGTCAAAAGATGGGATTTTAGTTTTTATCACGTCCAAGTCGATCATCGAAGCGCGATGGTGAAACTCTCCCCAAGGTCGTTCTTCTAAAGACATGATCTCTCAAATAGCTTCGTCTGTAGGCCAGAATTCATTGAGGAGATCCTTAGAGAGAACTGTGATGGGAGGGAGGTTTGTACCTTTGGTCGAAACCATAGCAGTGGAGGGTTCAGATGTGATTTGGATGGCTTGGTCAGCCAACTCGGCCGGTGAGAGCGGCATCCGATCTCCATAGGAATCAATGTCTGAAGGTGCCAGGATGATCCATGGGTTGATAGAGCCATCCAAAGTGGTGGATATCATTGCAACCATGTTTGGGATCTCTGGCGGCGGGAGAGGAAAACAACCCAGTAGGGAAGATGCCTTCAGAAGACCAGTACCAATACTGACGTAAGAGTCAGAACCGCCTCCTATTAGGGGTACATTGCTACTTGGTAACGTGGAATAATCAGGGGTGCAGAAGGATAACTGATCCACTGTGACTATTTTCCCATCCAATGGAAATAGGACGAGTCGGAAGACCGAAGAAACAACGGCAGTCATGGCATAAGACCAACTGCGACCGAGCAATAGATTATAGTCGAGATGGCGATCTACGACTTCAATGTCCACGGTTACCGTTTTCTCACTCAGAGTGATGGGAAAGCTAGCAAGGTATCCTTTTGGGAGGAACTTGTGGCCATCAAAAGCTTTGAGGGAATTCGATGATGGTGTTAAGGTAGGAGAACCTAAAGCGAGCCAGCAAGCTTGTGACATAACGCAGGTCGAAGCACCTTCGTCTAGGACAGTGTGATGGATTGGTCTCCCTTTCGACACAACCTACACCTGGAATGCAAGTTGGTGTGAGAGGCGAGGTTTAGCCTTTTCCATATCAAAGATAGCTAGCATGGAATCCTGGGGGTCTATTCCATCAATGGCCGAAAGCAATGCTTTCCTTTGTGCTGGACAGGTTTTTAATACTTCGCGAGAGGACATGGCTGACGGTGCCTGCGCCAAATATTCTACAATGTTGTATTTTTGGGCTGCACGTGCAGAGGTGTTATGAGTCGTGCGTTGAAGTGTCCCTTTACGGGGACGAATCATGGGTTCAGCAGTAGGCCATTCGATATACAAATCGTTGGGTGGCGGCGGATTTGAACTAGTTCTAGGTTCTTGAACATCTATGGTAGGACTTCCATAAAGCTTGGCTCGAGTTTGGAGTTCAACACTCTCAATGCCATAAATGGCAGATGGTCCTTCGCCGGAAGGATGTGAACCACCATTGCCCCGTTGATGGGGTTGTGGCGGATTATCAACTATGTGTTGATCTTGCTGCTGCTGATTAGGGAAAGGATTATGAAGAATGGCAGGTGTTCGCCCAGAATCCTTGTTGGCAATAAAATCGGTGCATTCCTGCAGTCGAGGACATTTGTATGTCAAGTGGTCCTCCGCACAGATCTTGCAAGGAAATTTCATGGGTTTTTCCTTCCCTTTGTCATTTTTGGCAGCGTTTTTCTGATTAGGGTTATTCTGATTATCCGACTGCTCTTCCAAAGAAGACGTCTTTTTCTTGTTCTTCTTATTTTTCCCGCTAGGTTTTTTTGAGGTTTTCACAGAATTCACCTCAGCGGTAGGAAGAGTAGTCGTTTGGTAAGGGGCGGTGGCAGCCGAAGATGGCTGGGAGGTTTTCCCTCGAGACTGCTTTGTGGCCACACCAGAGATTGTGCCAACGAGACCATTGGCATGTGCTCTGGTTTTCTGAGTGGCCGGAGGAATTGGGTTACCAGGGGCATGGGGGAGTAGATCGTATAGTGTGCCGGATTGTGAATAGATTAAATGCAAATGCTGGGCACGATGAATACATTGATCTTCTGTAACCGCACTGGAAAGGTCAATGTCTTTAGAGATGTGGGGTAAAAGAGACTTGCAAAACCAATTGGCTAAGAGATGATTTGAGATTGGCGCTTTGACTAGCCTCCTCCTACGTCTCCATTCATGAATGTGATCGGAGATGTGGGTGGAGGTGTCTTGGCGCAGCGAGGTTAACAATTCCGTTTCGGTTTCAAATCTAATTGGTAATTGGAAGTTCTTTAGGAACTCTGTCGCTAAAGCGCCAAAAGTATTGATGGCGACACGTGGCAATTCAATGTACCACTTGGCGGCATTGCCTGTAAGGGTGCGGGGAAACAGTCGAAGCCGGACAATATCATCCACCATGGAATTGGATATAGACCATAGATGAAAGGTAGTGATGTGTGTGGCTGGGTTGTCCCCTTGTTTCCCGTCGAACTTCGGGATGTCAGAAGGAATCTTCTGCAGTACTGGAGGCCAAAGCGGGTTGTGATTGATGGGGTTGTTAGTCAGTTTATGGATATCGGGAATGTCCAAAGCTGCCAAAAATGGCAATTGTGGATTTGCCCCCGAATCTAACCAAGGCAGTATGGGCTGCCATAGGGTCCACCCATCAACGTGTTACTAGGAGGATAAGTGGGACTTTGATAAAAACTTCCTATAGGTGGAGGAGTAGGGACATATTGTTGCTGTCCATAGGGCATATTGTATTGCGGGGCAACCGGTTGGTTGCCCCCAGTATAAAAGTGCCCTCCCATTCCAGATGGAGGTTGGGGTTGGTTAGTCCAAATGGATGCAATAGAGTTACCTGGAGGCATGCTACTACTTGCATAGTTTGGCAACGACATAGACCCTACACCTATATTTGCACCACTTAAGGGAAAAGTATTGACAATAGGTTGTCCCATTTGTCCTAAGGATTGCAGGGGAAGCAAAATGTTCCCTGCTACCTGCGTGCTGGTAACACTGCCCCCTGGTATAGTGGCGAAGGGGTTTGAACTCAGCAGAGGGTTCCAACCGAAAGGGTTGCTAAAAGGCACCGAAGTAGTCATACTCGTGGGAGGAGCTACCGTGGGTCCCAACATGGTCACGGTAGAAGTAGATTCTGAAGGATTCGGTAAGCTATTGACAGTTGTGATGATCGTAGGGTTGGGAGTAGGTATATGTTGACTACTGGGGTTACCTAGTGATGGCATAGAACTGACCACTGGCGGGGAGGATGGTGGCGAACTTGGGATGGTTTCCATTGGCATCGACCCAGTGGATGCTGGTGGTGAAATGGATGTTTGTGCGGCCGAAGACATATCTTGGCGTGGTGGAATCTAAATTATCACAAGCCTCGACAAATCAAACACTGTTACCGATGAAATAGGTAAACTGACCTCAAAACGGGAACTCTAGCCCAAAAACTCTCAAAAAACATGAAAAAACACCCAAAAAAAAAAAGTGTGTCTTCCAGAATGCACTTGTTTTTTTTGAAGGTCAAATTTCAACATTTTCTAAAATTATGCTAAAAACAAAATTGTTTGTTGAAAAAAGGACTGAAAAAACACCCCCCCAAAAAAAAGTGTCTTCCAATGAAAGACTTGGAATAGAAGCCTACCTGGATTCCAACGCTATGATCTGAAGAAGAGATGTCCCCGTCCTTCAGCCCTGGCAGATCACAATCCTTCCACGATCTCCGCGGATGAACACCTGCACATAGAAGAAACGAACAGATACAAGCATAGGAACCAACATGCGTAACTAAACATCGGTCAGAAAAGATATTACTCGCATTAACATAATGGAAAACGGAGTGGAACCATAATCATAGTCATCTATTAAATGATAAACGAATAGAAGCTACAACCAAGTTCTGACGTCGCAGCTTCCTTCGAACGGGTCTCCGGTCGTCCACGTCTCGCAAAGCTCGCCAAGGAAAGGGAAAACCTCTCCAGAGTCTCGTAACAATGGTCTCCTCGCTTGAATGGGCCTTAAGGGAAAGAAGGGATTCCTTACAGCACAAAGGCACTTGGGAATAGGGAGATGCAAAGCTTCAGCACTTCAAGACTAGCTTGCCATGGATCTGAGCAAGCTTTTATAGATGGGGAAGGAGGGAGTTGGGATCCCTATTATTATGGGATTGGCCCTATCAACAAGGAAGGTTCCATAGAAGGTGGAAAAACTACTTTCCTTCCATAGAACTCCCGCAGCCAAACCTCCCAACTCAAGATAGGCAATGGTTGTGAGTTTGTTTGAACTCAACTTCCGCCATCCATATTTAAAAAACAGTCCCTAAAATGGGTGGCGCGATTGCTTCTCTATGACAGAGCGCCAAGTGGCGCACCCTCTTTACAGGATTTCCCTGATTGGCGCGAGCAATGAACTGTCTACCCGCGCCAATGCAAAAAGAGTTGTTTTTCATGGATTTTGCAAGGAGATGTCTCAAGGGGAAATGAAGTTCATACTCAGAGGGATGCATTGATGATGTTTTCAAGGCATGACAGTGTTCACAAGTCACATAATGGGTCCTCCATTGTGCGGGATGGGGAATGGTAGGGACGGTGACAAATTACTGTGTAACAGATGCCCCCTAAAGCATGAGGCCCGAGAGAGAGAGGGGTGAAATGCTTTACGAGAACATGTCCAACTGAAGGCCCGCCGTCGGAAAACCTGCACAGAAAGATACAACTGATATCTCAAGTACATGATGTATATATATGGTATGGACGCAGCCATCCGAACAGAGTATGCTATAATCCAGATCTAGGGTATGGGCGCAGCCATCCAACTAAGATCAAACAAATAGACTCAGGTATGGTCGCAGCCATCCAATCAGTGAGTCATGTACATAATGATAATAATCCACAATCGCAACCTGGATTACAACAGACACAATCCAAGGTCTTGCGCTCCATCTCGACCCAAACAAAGTACAAGTTCTAGTATGCAAGGAGTCGTGTTGTTTGCAACAACATGCAGAACATCGCCTCGATTACTACCAATGATGAAAGCTTCTCGCACGACGCGGGAGAAACCAACACACTGATATCCTCAAGGTACTGTACACCTGCTGTGGACAGAATGTCTGAGCTCAGAGGTCAATACCCTAATCATCCGATCGAGGAGACTCATGAAACCTCACTGGCCGACAGCACTAACCCGCCAAGGCATGCAGGCTCCAAGGTACCATCAGGAGTCTCTAGACCAACTTCCTGGATAATGAGTTGAAGTCGACAGGAAGTGACCTCGATCGAAGGTGGGCCATAACGATTCCCACATCATCGACACGAGACAGAGGAACATAATGTTTTGTTGTGAATCAGGATCATATGAGAAACAGAGGAAGGTTGATATTCGCAGAGGTCAACTTCTCTTGAACATATAAACGGCACGACAATGGACTTGGCAGTATTTGACATCAACAGATCAAAGGTCACGGCGACGAGGTAGTGAACAGATGAGAGGTCAAAAGAGATTACCCAAACCCATGGAAGCAAAGTGAAACAACGAGATGAGATGTCCCCAACCCGACACGAATGCAGACAAGTGCCATGTTCAAGAGCGACATACTGCCGACGACAACGACAATGGTTCCATTTTTCCCCCACCATTTCTGGCGAGTACCCCAATTATTTTTGATAACAAGCTTGAAGGAGATAGCATATGCTTGTGATATAAGTCCGCCCTTCGGGCGAATCCATCCTAGTGCATTTAACGAGTCCTAGGAAGGAGAAACTCGGAGAACGTCATTTCGACGGAATCCAATGTCATCAGGGTTTAACGAGTCTGACAAAGGAAGAACTCTGCGTCTTTTCATGTTTAGAGAGTTTGAAAAGACAGCTGAAAAGAAAACTCCACAGGTCCCTTTTCGTAAATAGTTTCCCAGATCCGAAAAGGTAGAAAACAATATCCGGGAAAACCTCCTAGTCGCGATAGGCTAGGGTATTCCTTTTTCGTAATCGATCCAGCCTAGCCCGAAAAAGGGTTAAACTTATACTGGGTGAATGTCGATTCGTGTCCATTTTAACGAGATCGAAACGACAAGGGCCTCGGCGATCTTTTCATATTTAGAGAGTCAGAAAAGAGCTGAAAGATGACTCCAGAGTGACTTTTTCGTGTATTTACCGAGTCCGAAAAAGTATAAAATACAACTCGCTTCCACCTTTTAAGTCGCAAAAACCTGTCACTGCACATACCCAACAAGCGTAAAATCCATTTTTGACATAATACATGCAAATATTTGACAAGAAATAACTTTTAAAACTCATTTTAACGTCGAAAAGTTATAAATATGTTCAATGGTAAAAAATGAAATTACTTTTTACTATTAACCTTGTGGAGAGCAACAGTGGTCCATTTGGAGCAGAATCTTCTGACGGTGATTGCGACCAATCCAGGCAACCATTCAGCGTCTCGTCTGTGACAGGTAAGAGGCGCTCTTTTTCTCTTTCTTTCCATGCATTTTTTAATGATTTCCCCTTAGAAATCAGCTCTGTAAGGGCACCTTTGAAATTTTAGGGCCGGGCTAAGTGGCGCGGGTATCGGGCACGGACCCGCGCCACTGAGCTCTTTTTACCAAAGGGCCCGCGCCACATGGCGCGACTGTCAGCAAAACAGTCGCGCCAGCGGCGGAACCCAAATTTCCGCCTAAAATCCCACTCCTTATGCCAAATTTCTTGAATTTTGAGGCTCACAGAAGATCTAATTAAGGGCTTTGAACCATGTGAATGCAGATAAACAGTCAGAATGGCAATTGAATGGAAGGAACGGGAACACGGAGATGAGGACGAAGAGGCCATGCAAAGCCAAGCATGTATGAATGCTCTAAGGGACTGTGGCTTAAAAAAGTTCTTCCTCACGCCATGCTTACGAGCTCAGCCTGAGCTCCTCCAATATCTGATCAACCTCTGGGATGAAAATGACCAAGTATTCAGAATACGAGACCAGGTGTTGGAATTGGAGGTCACTGACATTTATTTCGTTACTGGATTGTCCCGCAGGGGTCCAATCCCTGTACTGACTGGGAGCAGACCATCAGGGGAAAAGATGGAAGAAGTAATGGCGCGGGTGTGCCGTGGGGCACAAACAGGAACAGGGAGTAAGAAGGTATACATCTCAACCATCCCTGATCTAGCACCGAGAGTTGTACTCCACACCATTACGCGGGCTGCCGGATCGCAGGCACCGCACGAGGCTACAAAGACTCAACTCTCACTGGCCTCAGAATGCATGGGTCCCCGACTGTATGATTGGGCAACAACCGCCACGATCAACATGAAAAAGGCAGCCTACAAAGTGCAAACAAACTCAAAGTGTGCTTTGGGTATGGTTCCATCTTGGTATCGTTCATTCTGAACGCATACCAACCTTCCGTGGCCAAGGAGGCCCATGGCGAGTCCAAGACACGAGAGCCGAGAATGGCTCGCGCACCGATGCTCCAGGACTGATGAAAGGCAACAGATGTCCAGAAGCCCAGTTCTTCTGGGGACATGGCGCCAACTGATCGTCGTGGAAGATTGGCCCTATGCGGGAACTGACTTTACAGGGGACCCAGATCTCCCGCTACCAGAAGGAGACCACTGGGATGAAGAGTTGGGTAAGACCTCATATTTTGATTTTATGTTTATATGTTTTTTTATTAATACACACTTGTCTTAACACAATTATATATGCATGCAGATGTAGGACCTGAGAGACCAGCCGGGATGTCTCCTATCTTCCGAAGAACACAACTCGCCCCTGAGATCCAGGGGGAAGGTACCGGAGGAGAGGCACTGGTTCAAAACCTCGAGGGGATCGTCCATGGGATCCCAGACTATGCCCGACTGTCAGATGTACCGATGGAGTACCAGCGCCATACGGTGGGAGTCCCAAACCGGCTCCACTGAATCCTGAGGCGGCTAGTGCGTGCAGTAACGTGCTATCATGAGCACCATGCTGATTAGTCTCTAGGATTTAGCCACACCATTTTTGAGAGACACAGTGTCTCCGGATGTATTAAGACACTTATGTATATTTTTGAGTTTTATGTGACACACTTCTATGTAAACATTTCGATATCTATATATATGCATATCTATTTCTGGATGAGTCTTCTTTACATGTGATGATGATTTATAAATTGCGCAAATGTCTATCTAACACCAAATTTGCTACTGCATCTGTTAATGTTTTCAAATGCCTGGGTATATGATGATATGTAATATATTCAAAATTCCTTTCCAGTAATCGAATACGCAAATACAATCGTAAAATGGACGGGTTTCTTACCGAATAGTGCCCGTTCAGCTGCAACACTACAAGCTGTGAATCTAGGTACACGAGCAATTCGCGGATACCAAGGTTTACTGCCTCGGTTAATAATTCCAACACGGCACTATATTCCGCGATGTTGTTCGTGGTACATCCTAGACACACACCTTGCAGGTCAATCAACTCACCAGCAGGATCGTAGATTACCCAGGCTGCGGAAGACAGATTCCTGGTACTGCGGGAGGCACCATCCGCGAAACCAACAAATGGGTGAATAGACATCTGCACAACCAGGAAGACCCGATCAGCAGAAATATGTTTACAAAGCACACCACACCATGCACACAAATGACAATCACACACCTATGTACACACACCACACCAAGAAATCATTTCAGGCGTAGTACTTCTTAAGGTACAGCCCATTCCTGGGCTGCGCCAACGGAACTCCTTCATAGTCTATAAGTTCGTAGGCCCCATTTTTCAAAACACGTTTTACTATATAGGGACCATGCCACATGGGCTGGAGTTTACCGGCACCAAGCTTATCATGTGCCTGATCGTACAAGAGGACTAGGTCTCCTTCAATGAAAGAACGGGGAGAAACAGATTGATCAAAATGAGATTTGACCCTCTTCTTTTGTGCTTCGATGATCAAAGCAGCTAGACGACAGGTTTCATCCAACCGTTCGAGATACAGAAGACGCTCTTCCTCAGGAGAAGTATCCGGTAAGAGCTCCACAGCTAACTTAAGCGAAGGAATTTCGCATTCAACCGGCAAAGTGGCTTCCAGACCGTACACCAGTTGGAATGGTGTGAATCCGGTTGCACTTTTAGCAGATGTTCGGTACGCCCAGAGAGCTGAGAACAGTTGGAGATGCCAACTGGATTTATGAATCCCAACTGCTCGTTGAAGCATAGTGACCAAAACCTTGTTCACCGCTTCAACCTGACCGTTCGCTTGAGGGTAGTATGGCGTTGAGCTGTCGTGACGCAGGCCCAACGCAGCTGTCAGCTCCGCCATCATGTAATCACGGAAATGAGTACCGTGATCAGTGACGATAGCTTGAGGAACCTCGAATCGTGCAATAACATGGTTGAATAAAAATGAAGCAGCCGTTCTTCCGTCAGCAGCTAGTGTAGGCATCGCCTCGGCCCACTTAGTGAAGTAGTCGACGGCGACAATGATATACGTATGCCCCACATGATAGTTACAATTATAAAAATCCGACACGCCCATTTTCGCAAAGGTCGCATCTGTAATAACGGGATGCGCAGACTACGGCGCGATCTATACGCACCAGCACGATGTGGTATTTTCGACTTGCATGTAATCTTGAATATAGAAGGCCGTAAATAGCTAGCACAAAGAATATCTTTTGGGCGTTGGCATACCCAGACATAGTCCGTACACAGCGCCACCAGGCGCTTATTCATGAATTTCTCACTTTGCCCAAGGCGGCATCACGAGCACCGAATCTACTCCAATATGATATAGGTACTCCCACTATAGCGGTAGGTTGACTCGGTGCCGACTGATCACAAGTGCGGGGCCTTTATCCAACTCGACCGATCGTCATGGTTCAAGATAATGGCGATGTCCCCCGCAATTGGCGATCACAGACGATAAGAAACAACGTTTCGTCCGGAATATGATCTTCAGAGTGTTCAGGAAGAGAGTCTGTAGGGAGAGAACAAATCAAATCCGCAAAGACCAGTGATTTAGTTGACTTGGCAGTGGTGAACTCCAAATCAAACTCCTGCAGGATGACGATCCATTTGGAGTACTTGCCCCCCAGCAATTGTCTAGAAAGAATATATGTCATGGGGTTGCAGCCTGAAACCACTGTTATCGTGCGTAAAAGGATGTAATGGCGAAAGCGCTGTACAGCGTGTACGGCTGCTAAGGCCAACTTCTCAACATGTGCGTAACGCGTTTCCGGGTCGAGAAGGTTCCGAGAGAGGTAATAAACAACATGTTCATCACCGTTCTTGTCATCCTGCACCAAGACCATGGCGATGGTGCTTAATGCGGCGGCTAGATACAAAGTAAAGTCGCGATGGTAGTTCGGAGGACGAAGCAACGGAGCATTGACTAACAATGTCTTCAGCTTCTCAAAGGATTCTTGAGCGATTTCGTCCCAATGAAAGGGAACATTCTGCTTTAATAAACGAGTGAATCCTTTGGCCACCTCGGCGTAGTTCGGGATGAAGCGCCTAAGAAAATTCGCTTTCCCCTGCAGACTCTGCAACTGATAAAGGGAGGAGGGTGACGAGAGATTTATAATGGCCTCAACCTTCAGAGGGTCGAGGCGAATTCCGTCTTTCGAGACTATAAAGCCTAAAAGACGGCCAGAGTCGACGCAGAAGACGCACTTATGAGGATTCAGCCTAATATTGTAGCGTCTGCAGCGAAGAAATATCTGGCGAAGATGTTCCTGATGATCCTCTCGCTTACCCGAATGGGCAGGCAAGTCGTCCAGATAAGGCTGGACAATATGGCGAATATCATGAAAAGCATATGACATAGCACGTTGAAACGTGGCGCCAGCGTTCTTTAAGCCGAACGGGAGTTTTTTATATGCAAAAGTGCCCCACCGACAGATGAATGTGGTCTTATGTTGATCCTCAGGTGCAATGTTAATCTGGTTGTAACCTGAGAAACCGTCCATTAAGGAGTAGATCTCACTCCCGGCGCAATCGTCGATAATCTGATCGATAAACGGAGTGGGATAATTATCCTTCGGACAGGCGCGATTGATATCGCGATAATCTACACAGACTCGAATGGTACCCTGCTTTTTATCGACAGGGACGATATTGGACACCCATTCTGTAAGGGGGATAGGATAAATAAACCCCGCGTTCAGAAGTTTTTCAACCTCTGCCTTGATAGCGGCGGCTTTCCGAGGATGCATGGGACACAAGCGTTGGCGCACGGGTTTCGCACCTGGATAGGTTGGAATCTCGTGCACGACAATACTAGGATCAATTCCCGGCATTTCCTCGTAGGACCATGCAAAAACATCTCTGAACTCTTTGAAAAGTTCCGTATAGACCTGGATCTCTTCGGGAGAACAGGTCAGACCCACATGAATGTTCTCAACAATCCCTGGTTTAACAGAGATGTTGATAGGAACCGTTTGAGTAATGTTACTCAGATTTCCTTCCGAAAAGACCTCATGCGTCAAGATCGGTGTTTGAAGAGGAGGGGAAGGAACCTGAGTAGCATAGCGCTCTAGACAGCCAGTCATTGCCCCCAAGCTAGGTATAAACGAGGAACGATGATGCCCATCGCCCCAGGGTAGCTCCTCCAGAGACATAGTTTCAATAATAGCCTCATCTGAGGGAAAAATCTCTCTAAGAGGATCAGGCGAATCAGCCTGACCAAGCCAGGGGGATTGTGAGTAGACGTCAAGAGCCATGCTCATCGGAGCATGCTGAGGAGGTGGAGGGTCCGATGCAGCAACAATCTCACAGTAGCTGATCTCTACTGGCGTTAAAGGCATGGACTCTCCAAACTCATATACCTGCTCAGGTGTAGGAATCAGCCAGGGGTCATCAGTCCTGGACAACATGTTGACTTGAGCGGTATTCAGTGGCGGCGCAGGGAAAATACCCATGAGGACTGGGTCTTTGAAAAGACCAGGTCCTATGCTGTCTGGGGGATTCGGGATTTGATCCACATACGGCACGTTGTTCTCGGAGCTAGAGGTAAAAAATGACAACTGGTCTACCGTGACAATCTTGCCCTCGTGAGGGAACTTGATGAATCGAAAGACAGTAGACGGCACGCAGAGCATGGCATGGGTCCAGCTGCGGCCAAGAAGTATGTTGTAGCTGAGTTTAGCGTCAACTACTTCTACTTCCACGTTGACAGTTTTTCCCTGTAATGTAATCGCCAGACTCTCGAGAACTCCCAGGGGTTTAGATTCCCGGCCATCAAATGCCTCAAGGACATTGGGAGATGACGATAAGGTTGGAGAGCCGATGGCTTTCCAACAAGCGGAGGACATAACACAAGTAGATGCACCCTCATCTACGACGGCTCTGTGAACGTTCAGACCGTTAATCCCGACTTGAATAACCAAAGCGATTTGATGTGGAAGCCGGGGAGTAAAATTCTCCAGATCAAAGGTGAGAAGGCTCGGTCGGCGGGATCGATACCACCGATGGCAGACAATAAAGCCTTCCTTTGTGAAGGACAACTCTGAAGAACCTCAAGTGCTGACATGGCACATGGCGCCTGTGCCAGATCCTCAACAATACTGTAATGTTGAGCGGCACGAGCGTTTGGATTATAAGAGGATCTTCGAAGAACACCCTTGGGAGGTGGCTTCACAACGGGTTCGAGAGTCGGCTTCTCAATTTCCAATGAACCAGAAGCAGATGCGGGAGGCGGTCCATCCGCTACTGCCTTCCCGGGTGCCTGCTGCTGATTATTGTAATCCTTGGACCTCGTAGCGATAGTGATAGGTGCATTAGTCTTCATCATGAAAACTTGAGACCCAAATGGTACAGATGATGAACCTTGTTCGACCATCTGGGTCTGATGAGATGGAAATGGCTCTTTTAAAACAGCCGGAGTTCCCTTTGAGCCTTTAAGAAGTTGACTGACTTCGGATCGTCTTGGACAATCCTTAGTGTAATGGTCACCTTCACAGATGAGGCAAGGAAATTTCGGCTTACGTTGTGAGCCATCCTCAGACCGAGATTTAGATTCCGGTTTTGGGGCATCAGATTTTGATTTGCCTTTGCTCTTCTTCTTCCCCTTGGAGGATTTGTCCACAGGATTGGCCTGAACGGCATTTACCTCCGCGGTTTTACCAGAATCGGATGAGGCGGGATTAGCAGAGGTATTGTTGGAAGAATTAGCCTTCTTCTTCCCATTCGAAGACTTCTTCGAATTTTGAGAAACGGAACCAATGACACCATCCACCGTAGGGGTGGGCGGGGCCTTTTTGGCTCCGGCCCGTGGTGCATCAGGCAGGATGTCATAAAGCGTGCCAGATTGTGAATAAACAAGATCCAAGTACTGGGCACGCGCGATAGCTTGTTCCTCCGTCACACACGCTCCCATCGCGATATCCTGAGCGATTTTATTCACAAAGGAGGTGGTGAACCAAAGGACTCAAAATCTCGATCGTATGTGAAACTTCTGATCGGGCCGACGACGGCCAGCCGCTCTGTTCATGGATGTGATCCAGATGAGGTCGAGTCCTCGTCAGGAAGAAGGAGGTGCGTCCTAGCCTCATACCGGACCGGCCTGAAATGCGTGAGGAAAGCCATAGCTAACGAGTTGAAATCTTGAAAAATACCACGGGATAGCTCTATGTACCACTTAGCAGCAGCTCCTGTTAACGTACGCTGGAAAAGACGCAAACGAACCGAATCGTCAGTCCAAGAGTTAGACGAACACCAGAGGTGATACGTCATCACATGCGCCTGGGGGTCTTCTCCAGATTTGCCCTCGAACTTGGGACAGTCACCTGGTATCTTGGTCGGAACCGGGGGCCAATATGGATTATGAGTAATCGGGTCATTGGTCAACTTCGAAACGTCCGGTAGATCCAAGGTAGCCAGGAACGGCAATGGGGGGTTAATTCCCATGCCAGTCCCAGAATAAGGTCCGGTACCCATGCTCCACGATGGTTGTGAATATCCCTGCCCCCATGGGTTCTGTCCCGT
The DNA here is from genome assembly GCA_034641835.2 of Pinus albicaulis. Lineage (NCBI taxonomy): Eukaryota > Viridiplantae > Streptophyta > Pinopsida > Pinales > Pinaceae > Pinus > Pinus albicaulis. Next base: position 638,675,257 of record CM076572.1, read on the forward strand.
CGGATTCTGACCGTGAGGGGCATAATTCATATAGCCAGACTGATTTGGTTGCTGGTAACCATTGTGTGGGGCCTGATAACCAGGGTTCGGGCCCTGATTAGGCGTCTGCCCCGTATAAGCAGCGTTTGGATTTGGCTGCTGAGCATAGTTAGAACCGGGTGGAGGAGGATGATACTGAGAGCCTCCAGAGTGGTTATAGTTCGGTTGAGATTGACCAAGAGGATAATAACCACTCTGAGGATGAGTAGACTGCTGATAAGTGGAACCCTGCGGAGCCTGGTACGTAGGGCGCAGCTGTTGATTTGGCTGCGGCATTGAGTGAGCAGGCTGGTGAGCAGAGTGAACCGAATGAGAGGGCTGCCCTGAATGAACAGGTTGACCCGAGTGAGGGGGCGGCCCTGAATGAACAGGTTGGCCCGAATGAGGGGGCGGCCCTGAATGAACAGGTTGGCCCGGATAAACAGGCGGCGCTGGTTGCGCAGGCTGACCTGGTTGCAAGTGAGCCCCAGGTTGCATCGAATAAGACGGTTGGCCTGGAGGCGGGACACCAGGTTGTACCGGATGACCCGGCTGGCCTGGTGGTGGAACAGGACCAGGTGCTTGCTGGAAACCAGTTTGACCTGAAGCAGAACCATAAAGTGGTCCTGGCTGATATGCAACGTTAGAGACAACAGGATATTGCGGTTGCATTGGTAAAGAAGGCTGGATTTGCCCCCCAGGTCCATAGGCCGGTCCCTGTTGATACCCCGGCTGAGGCTGAGCAGGTTGACCAGCAGGGTTATAATATGGTCCTTGCGGATTATAGAATGGCCCTTGCTGGCCCGCAGAGTAGCCTTGAATGGGCTGTCCCTGTGGGTCGTATTGATAGCCAGGTTGTCCTGCAGGTTGACCTTGGAAAGGTTGTGCCTGCAAATTCTGAGCCTGGTTGTACGGTAAACCTTGAACATAAAGATAGGCCTCAGGAGCAGGGAGACGCAAAATGTCCCCATGCTCGTCAAGCTGACCCGGAAAACCATACACGGGAGTGCCGTCTTGTGCATAGTGTGAAAAGAAAGATCGGTAAGGATCTTGGGGGAGCTGTCCAGCTCCGGCGTTCGGCTGCTGTAAAAACAACCGATACTCCTCCGGAGAGATATTCTCCGGTATAACAGTAGCTAGATAAATGTCTTCAGGAGTTGGCCCAGATCTAATAGCAGATGCTGAGACAACAACAGAAGAGGCAGCCACACAAACAGTGGGTCGCACGGGAACAGAAGTGACGGGCGTCGAAGGAGACACCCCGGGTGTAGTGGCAGCTGGCCTCGAAGCAGGAGATGATATTCCCATAGAGGCAGCAGCTGAAATAATCTGACCTAGAGATCTGTATCCCTGTGGCAAAGAAGGACCAGCTGACGATGTGGTAGCCAGCTCAGACTCGTCTCCCTCGAACAATCTACGAGGGATGCGCTGATAGTCATCAGACCTGGGAATTTCCTCACCAGAATCACTCATGGTTGATCCTGCCGCTAAATCACGCAGAAGACGGCGAGGACTAGGAGGAAAAACAGTAGCAATAAACGGTGAACCCGATGTAAGAGAAAGGAAATCAGCTCCTAATCTCAATTCAGACACAAGGTCCGAAAAGGGCCAGTGGAACTCAACTGGCTCTCCAAAGGGTTGCTCGGCGAGGACCGGTCCCCCGTCAGGGAACTCGGAAACAACAGGCTGCTGTGGTCCAACAGAAGGCTCAGAAGCCTCTGAAGAATCGTCCGTGTAAGGACTACCAGTAGACGAAACCGAGGGTTCCGCCACCGTGACAAAAGACTAGAAGAAGAGAGCACACACACACACGGGCTGAAAATGAATTAAGACACACGATCAAACAGCCACAAGCAATATCTAAACGGGTGTGTTATCGTGGGAGATTGATTTTACCACATTGGAAAATAAACAAATTCTACCGTTTCATGTTTTAAGAGTCGAGAAACGATAAAAAGATGACTCTATCTCTTTCAGAGCTGACACAAGCGTGAAAGGACAAGCGCTTGACGGTCTTTTCAAGTTTAGGGAGTCAGAAAAGACCAAATGACTGCTCAGGAAAAAACTAGGCACAAAGGGTGTACCAAATATCCGTGAACTGCAATATACACCTTGGTTTAAAAAATGAAACAGAAATCGACCAAGGACTTTCCGTACGTGCAGGTAGTCTCCCCGAATGCTGTGTTTGGTGTATCACGGGTATAGGGCGGCAGACTCGGCTTCCTATGGATAAAGGATTGAAAACCTATAGGGGTCTCCCTTTATATACGCGACGGTACGGGGAGCGCAAGTCCGTACTAGCGCTGTCTAAAGCCAACAGGCGAACGACAGCTGCTAGGTTTAACGACGCCGAAACACGTCTCTAGCCTAGACCTTCTAAATATGTTTCGTTAAGTTCCAATGTTGCCTTAGGTTAATTGAATAAATTTTACAGTTGATCTTCAATTAAGTTTCAATTTCCAGGCCTTATCGTATGTAGTGTCTCCTAAATGCAAGCTATATGCCACGATGCAACATTTCGTTCGATGAAAACTAGTTAAATGAGAGTTGAGAGCTTTTATACAAACGAAATGAACGGAATACAAACAAGAACGTCTCTAATGCAACTAATGCAATTGCACACTTTTCATCCAAACACTAATCACTAGCAATATGGAAAAGATCACAATTTGCACTAATTTAACAAAAGCAAAAGAGATTATTTTTTGATTTTCAATGTTTAATGGCTAATGTGCACTGAAAAAAAAAGGAACAATTTGAGAAATGATATCTAAGAGAGCGAAGCAAACAACATTCACTCAACGAAGCAAGCAACCAAATCTCTAAATCGACCCAAAGTCTCTCAAATCGAAGAAAGACTCGAAAACACCCAATGGACCGTGTGATCTAGGTCCAAAGCAAGGGCAAACGAATTCTGAATGAAAGAATGAACAATCACTCAAAAGACGCAGCAAAACAACCAAAGACCGTTAAGAGAGCGTGGAGAATCAATCAACAAGTTGACAGGACAATCAAGACACCAAAACTCCCAAGGAGGGCTCGATTCACTATGCCACTAGATGCCCTAGGGCTAAAATCGTGAAATCGATAGACAGAGGCAAACAACCAAAGGATAGCGGTGAATTCCAGTCAAACAAGACTCCAACACACTCAGACAATCAGGAAATCAAGAAGAAAAGTACTGGTCAAGCTCAGAAAGCCAAAAATGAAGAAACTCAAAAAAGTCACAGGGGTGGCGCGACTGTGGCCTTGAAACTAGCGCCAGAGGCCGAGTGGCGCGACACAGACAAATGCAACAAGCGCCAAGTGGCGCGACTGTCGGGTTAAAACCCGCGCCAGTCGAGTTTTTCAATAAAAATTAAAAAACAAGCTATTCTAAAAGTAGACCAGTACAAGCTAAGCAAACCAAGAGGCTAAAATAATGGAAGAATCCAACCCAGAAGGTTCATCAAGCAAGGAGAAACAATCAAAGCGAACCAATCATAAACGGGACAAGGAAAACCAGACGATCCCCAGCGGAGTCGCCAATTTGTTGAGGAGGTAAATCCCCTCTGCGGACAGAGGCGATCCCTACTAGCCCAGCAGGGGTCTAGCAACAAACAAACAATGCTATGACGCAAGCTCCTAGTTACGAATGAAAGACTTGGGATAAGAGCCTACCCGGATTCCAACGCTAGATCTGAAGAAGAAGATGTCCCCATCCTTCAGCCTTGGCAGATC